>ML776977.1:78732-89291 GCA_009831015.1 Picea engelmannii
AAATCACTCAAAGCACACCCAAAAAAGAAAAGAAAAAACCAATTGAATTGATAAAAAAAAATACAAATTCCAAATAAAATAAAAATAAAAATAAATAACCACATTCAAATTAAAAAAAAAATAACAAAAAAAATTATTTAAAATATAAAACTTAAACCAAAAACAAATACAGTTTAAATAACTTAAACAAATTTAAAACTAATAAAACACAAAACAAAATAATTTTTTTGAAAAACATAAAAAAATACAAATTCTAAATAAAAAAATAAAAAAATAAAAAAACTACATTAAAATTTAAAAAATACAAAAAATAATTTAAATAAATAAAAATTATGTAAAAAACAAAAAGTTAAACCAAATTCAAGACAATTTAAATAACTTAAACAAATTTAAAACTAATTATAAAAAATAAATAAAAAATAAAATAATTATAACAAACAAATAAGAAGAATTAATTAAAACAAATAAAAAATATTAATTAAAAAAATATAAAAGTTAATTATAGTGTTTTGGTAGGGGGATCATGCAGTTTTAGGGAGGGTGGGTGATGCCTCACATGGTCTCTCCCCCACATCTTCATAAAATTTATGAGGATGTGGGGAGGGTCCATGTCAAGCATCGTCCTCTCCTCACCATCAAAAAATAAAAATCTATGTTTGAAACCATATGTGGAGCTTTGGGAGGAGGGGTGATGCTTGACATTACCCTTTCTCCACATATTCATAAAATTTATGAGAATGAGGGGAGAGGATGGTTCTGACATCAGTTCCCCTTCTCAAAAATTCCACATATGATTTCATATGTACATTTTTAAGGAGGGGTTCCTTCACACATCCTCATAAATATTATTTATGAAGATGTGGGGAGAAAACTTATGAGGATGTTCGAAGGGTCTTCCCCAAACTTCAAATATAAATCATACATGGATTTTTAGGGAGGGCTCTCTCCCACATCCTCATAATTAATATTTATGAGGATGTGGGGAGGGACCCTCCCCAAACTTCCACAGATGAAATCATATGTGGAGTTTTGGGGAGGCGCCCCTCTTCACATCCTCATATATCTCCTGGCATTTTTAATTTTAATTTTTTTTAAATAATTGGTTTATATGAGTGGGTTTAATGGTTAAGAACATTTATTTCCTCCTAAGAGGCCATAAGTTCAAATCCAAAGGGGGTAGGGTATGTATACCTCCGTAGACTTTACCAATAAAATCGTTGGGTGGAGGAAGTCTCATACACCAATTTGGTGTCTGGCTTGGCCTTAACCTTAAAAATAGATTATTATTATTATTAGTAGTAGTAGTAGTATATATATATATATATATATATATATATATATATATATATATATATAAATATAATTTCATTAAAATATTTAAATAGTTTTTAATTTGTTCTAAATTTTTATTTTTTAAATAATTTTTTATTACTTATTATTTTTTAATTTTAGTGTAGTATTTTTTATTTAATTTGTATTTGTATTTAAAAAAAAAAATTGTTTTTGGTTGTATTTTGAGTGAATTTGTTTTTGTCCAATTTGTTTTTATTGATTTCTTTTTGTTTGAAATTCTTTTTAACTTTTCGTTTGGTTAAATTTTTTTTTTAATGTTAAATAGTTTTTAATTTTTTTCAAAAATAAAACAAAAAATTGGATTGTGGTTTTATTTTTATAAAAAAATAATATTTTTTTCATTTTTTTAAAAGAATATGTTTGTGCAATTTTTTTCTTTCTCATTTTATATAAATTTATAACAAAATTAAATTAATTTAATAAATAATTTTTAAGTAACAATTTAGGAGTCTTTTTTTAGGATTTTTTTGGTGATTGTAGAAGTTTTCTAGGCCACGGTTTCAATTACGTCGTAATTTTAACCACAAAACAAATTTGATGCTACTGCTAACATCTCTTTTAAAATTAAGGACATTTTTAAGGTTTATGTCCACAATGGTATCGATTCTCAATGTTGTGATTTTAAACAAGTAATATTTTTAGGCACCCCCCAAAAAAGATGTTATCAACACAATTTTTTTGGCTATAGTTCTCGTTTTGAGGTCACAGTTATGATTAAGTTGGTAATTGTGTTAATAATGGATAGTTGTCAAAATTATGATAGATTCATGAATAATAAGGATATTGTTTTCTTTGAAATGTAAGCAAATCATTGACTAGACCTCCAACTCATGTTGTTCAGTGCACCAACAACCCTAGAATTCAACACTAGAAAACTCAATATTTGTGTGACTTCCTTCTCTCTTAATGACATGATAGAAAAACAAATTTCCTTCTTGAAAAGCATGTGTTATGAGATTTTATATTGATCTATAAGATCATGATCATTTTAGATCGTCGACTTCTAAACCCACTAGATTGTAATCAAGATATTTTCCCTTTTAAAAGGATCTGATAAACACTTTCCAAAAGGAAGACTATGTATGTTATATAAGAAAAATATTTGTATGAGAACGATAATAGTGAAGAAAGAAAATCTGAATTATTAAATCAATTGTTGTCTTTTCTACAAACTTTGATCTAGATTAGTTGTTCTCTTTTCTATAAATTTTGCTCTACTTTGATCTAGATTAGTTGTGTTGAGTGAAGATTTTTATGTGTTCAGAATTTGATCAGAGAGTTCTTTCGGATTCATCGCATAGGAAATTCTGAGAAGCAATCGAAATTGAAAAACAACCTAATAATCTAAACAGAGATGATGGATGGAAAATTAGTCAAAATTGGAACCCTACCCTAGCCAATATGAATAATTCTAAATATTAATTTATAAACATTGTCCAGTTGGCTCTTTTTAAATAAAAATTAATAAACAAACAAATAATTAATTATTAAAACAAATAATTAATTAATTAAACAAACAATTATAATTTCTAAAATTTTTATAATTATTGATTTCATTTTCAATAAGTCGACTCCTTACAAAAAATTTTCAAGTATTTATATACCTGTTACATTCTTTTTTCCTTCATTTTTCACAAACGCTTTCCTGATGATGGACCACACAGTATGGTCAAAAACGTCGAAAATCAAAAAACCTATACGATGAATCTAAAAGAACTCTCTGATCAAAACAATGGTCACAAAAGTCTTAGAACTGAAATGTTCATAATTTCTCATATATTGAACTAGTTCTCACAGTATTTTCCAAGAAGAGACAGGGTCCATTTGTCATGTTAATATTGTTTCATTTTATTTCCATTATTATGCAGTGTGATTTATTTTTAAGTATTTTCGATTGATCGTATTTTAGTTTACTGTTGGTGTGCTTTGAAGAAGAGTTTTTGTAGGTGAATTCATTTAACTTAACCAAATCAAGAAGATTCAAAACAGAGTACTGCTTCAACCTAAATCAAATCATTAGTTTGAGTGAGAAGAGTTGCAGCATGTCAAAAAGATTCAAAACAGAGTACTGCTTCAACCTAAATCAAATCATTATTTTGAGTGAGAAGAGTTGCAGCATGTTATTTGACATGTTATGGTCTAATTAGCTTATAAGTTAGATTGTAAATCATTACAAAGACAAGCTTCCGAATTTATGAATTTATTTTATAATAATTTTTTTCATTTTCAATTTGGCTGTTCATTAACTAAGCAATATTCTTCAAATTACACCAAAACACATTATTGCTGAAGGAGGATTAGATTGTTGATGTTGAATACTTAATGAAACCTATTTTTTATCATTATTGACTAAACGAAGATAAAATTTAATAAAATGACATTGCAATAGTTTTAATCTTTATTTATCATTAAAAAATCAATTTTAGTGTGATCGTGTTTAATTTTTTTATAATGTTAACGTAATAATTTAAATAGACATATTATACATTACAAAGGAACTATCCTTACATACATAGCACTTCAAAGGAACTATCCTTACATACATAACACTTCATAAGTAAATAGTCACTCCATGTTGATATATAAATGAAACGTAATTTATGATACATATAAAATTCCTATCAGATATAAAATGCCTATCATATGGTCACTCGAAATTATAATGGGTGGAAAAATGTCTTAATCAAAAAGTACTTTGTTGGACCACGAAATCGATTTAACGATATGCCTCCACCTATTAGATATGGATCTCCTATATGAAAACTAGTTAATGTAGCAATTCCAATAATTTAAACAAGTCTAAAAGGAATTCCATACAATCGACATTTGGAATGATAACATTATAGGGAACAAACCCTTGATTTATATACAAGATTTACTTCCTTTTAAATGTTGTATGGACTCTCTTAGTTTGAATACTATCTTTGACATCTCCACATGGACCGCAAATGGCCGGTAGAATATTTGGAATTTTGGTGAGGTTCTTATAACGCTCCTTCCTTTATCTTGACAATTGAAAGTTCTTTTCACTGGGTGTGCTCGAAGAAGGTATTCCGCTACCAATCTAAGTGGTTGGAGATCATCAATTTACTCATTAAAGATGGGATACGAATCACAATTGGAAGAGGTAACTCTTCCTCCTAAATCTATGTTATGGAAAAAGATATGGAACTCTCATGGGATTCCCAAAATAAACATCATTTTTTGGGATTTGGCACAAGCGAGAATCCATGTTATGGAAAAAGATATTCCAAAAGATATGCCACTCTCATGGGTTTCCCAAAATAAACATCATTTTTGGGGATTTAGCACAAAGGAGGATAAGAATGGGAAACAAAAAAAAGTTTTTATGGTCCTTCAAAATGTTATTTATGCTTAGCATGTGATGAATCCACATCTCATTTATCTTGGGAATATAGTTTTACTAACTCAGTATGACAACAAGAAGCTAAAACGAATTGAGCATTCCTTTAGGAATGCCAAAATCTTGCAAATATATTTTTGGAAAATGAGATTTTGTGTTTAAGGGGTCCTTAAAAAAATAAAAATAATTACATCAAGATAGAAATTGTTTCTAATAGATTTGTAGCACTTCTTTGTAATTATTTAAAGTCCATATTTCTCATATATTCCCCTAGGAAAGAGATGGAAGTGGAAGAAAAGGCTTGATTGGGCCAATTTAATATTTAAGGAAACGTTGATCAATTCAAAGAAATAGTAATTCCCATTAATATGAGTTGGCATCTTTATTTGAAACAACAAGAGGAACCTTATTTTTTATTTTTTCATGGAACCTCAAAGTGGAATCATGGTTTTTCATATATTCTCCTAGAAAACAGATGGAAGTGGAAGAGAAGGCTTGATTGGACCAATTTAATATTGAAGGAAATGTTGATCAATTCAAAGAAATAGTAACTCCCATTAGTATGAGTTGGCATCTCTATTTGAAACAACAAGAAGAACCCTATTTTCTCTTCTTTCATGGAGCCTCAAAGTGGAATCATGGGGTGGAAGGTGTATGGAGGTTATCTATAACCCTATAGAAACAATTAAATAAACCTATTAATGAAATTTGGAAATCTTATACAATAATCTAGAAAAGATTAATGTAATTTGGGAATCTTATACAATAATTTAGAAAAAACATATGGGCCATATCAAAGCTTGAATCTTTCTCAAGCAAGCAAAATACAACAATTAATTATGTGGGGAGACTCACTATTAATCATCAGGAACATGAAGAAAGGCACAAATATGAAAGACACTAGGATTACCTTGTTTTTCATGTCATATCCACCCATTAACTTTTGCATTTTCACACCTAAGTTATTACCATGTCTTGAGAGACAATAATGTAGAACTGGACTAGATGGCGAGCCAAGCGACACAAATATGAAGGACACCCACCAACTAACCTTTCCATTTTCACATCTAAGTTATTAGCATGTCTTCTTTGCATTTTCACACCTAAGTTATTGGCATGTCTTGAGAAAGACTAATGTATAAGTGGACTAGATGGCTTTTAAAACCTAAGTTATTAACAAGTCTTGAGAGACAATAATGTAAAAGTGAACTAAATGGTGAGCCAAGCAACTCAAAAATGGTGGGGACTCTAGAAATAAAAAACGAGGTCATATGGGATTTCAAACAATAATGTAGAAGTGGACTAGATGGCGAGCCAAGCAACTCAAAAATGGTGGGGACTCTAATGTAGAGGTGGACTAGATGGCGAGCCAAGAAACTAAAAAATGGTGGGGACTCTAGAAATCAACAACGAGGTCATATGGGATTTCAGACAATAATGTAGAAGTGGGCTATATGGCGAGCCAAGCAACTCAAAAAGGGTGGGGGGACTCTAGAAATCAACAACGAGGTCATATCCCGAGATATAAAATGACTCTTGGAGGGATAAAGGGATGTCAAATAAATATGAAAGCATTGGAGATTATAATAAATGTGTAGGAGCGAGCAACGAGATATCCCACGGGTGTTCATTTTTTTTCATTCTTTTCATGCCAGATATTTAAATCATCATAGAAAGTGGCAATGATTTCATGTGGGATTATTATTCCAAGGATGGAATGGATCTTGGAGGGTATCTCTCAAGAGCATATGTTGAACTACTTTCATCGGGGAACTCACAAGGGTAATTGTTCATTTTAGTTGGGGTATGTCCATAGCCTTGTTTGGGATGGCTAATTGGGAGTGTTTAAGCGTAGCTCTTTGGAATATGTTTGAGCATGAGTTTCAAGACAACTAGGAGTGTTTCTGTGTTATTTTTTTGGTACAAGTGGATCCATTTTGGTAAGGAGTTTCTACTAGTTGGGTGACAGGATAATCTTTATCAAAATTGTAAGCGACCCTAGATGGTTGGGATTGTGCTACCCTTTGCATCGTTGTCTTGGATATTTAATCTTGGAATTATGGGGGTCTATGAAGAGAAAGAAACAAAAAAAATCCTTAAGGAGGCTTTCATATGAACTAGAAGATGTTGTTTCCAAGTTGAAGGATGTGTTGGCCTCAAATAGCATTCATGAGGATGAGAGCATGAAGATCTTATTGGAACATCAAAGAGGACAATGTCCTCAGAGGATGATTTGATTTTTGTAAAGAAAACTATTATTTCTCAATTCCAAAGTTGTCGTGATAGCTCAAGTTTATATTTCTTTATAATTCAAAACTCAGAAAGATCAATCTCAATAACAGTGAGGTCATAAGGGCACATCACAAGTGAGTCTATGTTCACACAATCTGTCTTAATGGAGAAATGGATTTAATACAAAATACATAACATGCTTACTGGTCTTAGTCTTAGCTAGGCTTACAAACATTACAAAGGACAATTCAAACAAAACCTTAAAATTTGTTTCAACTCCATGTATGCGGGAGTTTTTCTCTTTTTCCTTTTCCATATTCTAAAGCCTCTATGCATTTTCAATTTAAGTCTTCCATGTTTGCTGAAAATTCCATGTTTCAGCTTCTTATCCTTCATATTCTTGTTGGTGTTTATCATCAATTTCAAAATTATTTTAGATTGTGCATGTTTGTCCTCTTCAACTTTTTCTTCGAAAAATTGTTTGTATGTGAATTGTTGCCACATGCCATTCTCTGTTGTTTTCTCCTCACCATTGCGATTTTGATCATCAATTTGTTGCAACATGAGTTCATAATAGAATTTGATTTCTTCAAGGCTCCACTTCATAAAAATTTCTTCAATTTCAACATCTTCTTCTCCAATGTCCATTGAGTTTTCATCATAAATTGACTTAATTTTTGTATCTATAATGCAGTCTTCTTCTTCTTCAATGATCATGCAATCTTCATTAAGTTTTGGATTTTCAAGCCATTCTTCAAGGAACTTCAAATCTTCTTAAAAATCTTTTGGCACTGCATCTGGGTGCTCTTCTTCATTGTTGTCTACTTCTGTCGGTGCTCTCAGCTCTTTTGTTGCAGTTTTAGTATTGACGTTGTCTACACCATAATCTAACACATGATTTTCAATTTCCTCTACAATATTCACTATCGTTGTAGATTCCTCATCATTCATTGTTTCAAGCAGGTGTCCTATTACAGTTAGAAAATTATCAATATATTGTATTTCCTGCTTGATCTTCAACCAATCTTCATTTGACATGTTCTCCTCATCATACATTACCTCAATGACAATTTCTTCATTACAATCATCATTATCTACATGCGATTGACCACAGTGGGATTTAACATCTTCTACAGGTTCAGCATCAACTTCAGAAGTTTCCTCATAAGAAGATGCAATTTTTTCACTATGCTTCATTTTCATAATATCCCATAACATTTTTGAATTTTCTATATGACCAAACTCATATAAAATAGGAGACAAAATACTTGTATCAAGTGTTGAACTGATAATATATAAGGCTACTTTATCTTTTCTCATATCATGGGAATTTATCAAACAATCTTGAACCAATTTCCATAAATCTACTGAACTAAGTAATCATTCCATTTTAAATGCCCAAAGCTTAAATTTTTTACCTGAGAAGGATGGAAATACTGACATTAGTCTTTTCAATATTTCACCAATCTCTTTATCATATTCATTGATTTGATCTAGCTCCCCATTTTGCTTGTCAAACATGGATTCTTCAGCGGGAAACAAATCAAACTGATCTTCAGAATATAATAACTCTTCATGCTGATTATTTATCGTCATATGTTTCAGCTCTCTCTCGAGTTGTTTAATTCTCCTTTGCTTACCCATTAGAGTAGCAAACAACTATGCATTCTCCTTCAATCCATCTATCATGATGGAAACTCCAGCACTCTTTGCATGGGGAAGCTTACATATAGATTCCTTTCATCAAAGGTGAGAACATCGATGGCCTGGTCACAGAATGAATTGAACTATTGACAGATCGCAAACCAGATCATGCAGGCATTTCCTTTGCAAGACACATACACTATTTTTGTGGTTGTCGCCGCTCCCAAAGTAAAAAATTTCAACTTGGTGTTTTTTCTCCAATCTCCATTAACATAAAGAATAATATGTGGATTTATGAGTTGTAAGATCATATCTGAAATATCGTGCTCCTTTGTTGCAATATGGTTACAATCTATAACTAATGGCATTGTATCTTCCGGGCTCCTTCTATGCTGCAGACAAGCTCCTTCTACCTCTTTAAATATAGCTCAACAAGCTCATGGGAAACAAGACAGATCTGATTGAGCTTCTCAAAGACATCGCCTTTAGCACCCTCAAACAACCACTCAACGATTACACAACTGTTGTAATTTGCAAATGCGGAAACACAAATTAACATAAGATAATCAATACAAACGCAGACAAGGAACACAACAATTTACGTGGTTCACCCAAACGTTGGGCTACGTCCACTAAGCATAGGTATCGGTTATCTTATTATTCAGCTAATGGAGATTATCGTAGGGTCTCACTCCTCTCTGACACACCAACCTCTATGGGCATACATCAAATTTATAACAATGTACATTAGAAACTGATTATTAAATGTAATCTCATCCATATTCTAACGTGGTCGCATTAGTTACAACCAACCCCGGTTTATAGGATCTAAAATCATATTCATGGATGAATTGTTGTCACCATTTCCAACAATCTCCACCTTGACAAAAATTAACCTGATACCTTGCTCCTGCTTTTGTTCATCACCTTTTCTGCAAGCCAAGAGAAGCCAAGCACCATTGTAGCTTCTCTAACAGTACTGGATTTGTGACCATGTCTGCACAGTTCTCTTTTGTATGCACTTTTTCAAGAGAGACTCCACCTTCATCGATGACCTATCTTACAAAATGGTACTTGATAGGTATATGTTTTGTTTTACTGTGATAGGCTGGATTCTTAGCCAAGTGAATAGAACTCTGACTATCACAAAGTAACTTTACTTTGTCCTGTATCCTTCCAAACTCACCAAACAAACCTTTCAACCAAACTGCCTCTTTGCAAGCATGTGAAGAAACTACATATTCTGCTTTTGTAGTGGATAAAGCAACAATGTTCTGTAGCTTTGACATCCAACTAATAGCTCCACCTGCAAGAGTAAATACATACCCTGAAGTCGACATTCTCTTGTCTAGATCACCTGCAAAATCAGAATCAACATATCCACAGATTAACTCACGACCACTGTTATAGGTGATACAGTAATCACTTGTTCCCCTTAGATACCGAAGCACCCATTTCACTGCTGCCCAATGCTCTTTACTTGGATTTTCCATAAACCTGCTGCCAACCCCAACTGCATGTGAAATGTCTAGCTTTGTACTAACCATCGCATACATTAGACTTCCTACTGCATTAGCATATGGTATTCGAGACATATATTCCTTTTCTTCTTTTGTACTAGGACATAAACTTGAAGAAAGCTTAAAATGGAAAGCCAAAGGGACTGAAATTGGTTTCACATCGTTCATACCAAACTTCAAAAGTATCTTCTCAACATACTTTTGTTGTGACAACCAAAGCTTACCATTCCTCCTGTCTCTGAATATCTCCATGCCCAAAATCTGCCTTGCTACTCCTAGATCTTTCATATCAAACGTCCTAGACATCTGAGCCTTTAACCTGTTGATCTTAGTTATGATTTTTCTTGCTAAAAGCATATCATCAACATACAATACTAAGATAATGAATATGCCATTATTCAATTTCTTAAAATAGACACAATGATCATACTCACTCCTTGTATAAT
>ML776977.1:91037-127799 GCA_009831015.1 Picea engelmannii
TTACATCAGTTAGTGTTTTAACAGTTCCATCAAACATTTTAATTCGGATGCTACCAATTCCCACAACTTTAGATGAAATATTATTACCCATGTAAACAACTCCATCATCTATAGACTGGTAAGTAATAAACCAATGTCTATGATGACACATGTGGTTTGAGGCACCACAATCTAATAGCCAATGTTGATCATGACGTGAACCAATACTAATTGATAAAACTTCATCAACTATACCTGAACCTGTTGCTGAACTTGTTTCGATTGCATTTGCTTCCTTCGTCTCTTTTGGAGGGTCTTCTTTGGAGGTTTTTTGTCGCTTCCAACAGTCCTTCTTCAGGTGTCCAGATTTTCCACAAAACCAACACTTGAGCTTGCTCTTTATGCCTTTCAACTTTGATCGAGAGAAATCCCTTTGACCCTGTCCTCTTTCTTTTGGTCTGCCTCTGACCACCAATGCCTCAGATGTAGAGGTTTCTAGATTGGATTTCTTCCTTGTTTCCTCAGATAGTAAAGCTCCAACAATATCATCAAACTCAATAGTTTCTGTTGAACTGAAACTAATAAAGGTAACGAAATGATCCCATGATGCGAGCAAAGAACACAATAATGTAATTGCCTTATCTTCGGATTCAAATTTCACTCCCATGCTATTCAACTGGACTAGAAGAGTATTGAAAGTATTTAGATGATCAGCAATTTTCATACCTTCCTTCATGCGCAAACTATACAATTGTCTTTTCAGAAAGATCCTGTTTGTCAAGGATTTCGTCATGTACAAGCTTTCCAACTTTGACCACAAACCGACTGTTGTCTTCACTGTAACAATGTTGAACAGTACATCGTCGACCAAACACAGGTGTATGGCACTCAGTGCTCTCTCATCCATCTCATCCCAGTCTTCGTCTGTTATGGACGCGGGCTGCTTTGTTTTTCCCAAAAGTGCCTTCACCACGCCTTGTTGCACGAGGAGATCGTGCATCTTAACCTTCCAGATCTCAAAATTGTTCTTGCCATTAAACTTTTCAATTTCAAACTTAGCACTCTGCATCTTTTTCATTAGAAGAAACATAAAAGAAACAAACACCACTGTTTGTAATATCCAAGCCCCTTTAAAAAAAAAATGTGAAAAAATAATCTTATGTAATTTTCAAAATTACATACATTCACCTTTTATTAAAAAAAAAATTTAATAAAAAAAAAATTCCTCCACCCTTCGACATCCTCCACCTTTACATATTATAAACTTTAATACTCCCAAATCATACAAATCATAAATGGAAAGTTGTAATTTAACACATATATGAGTATAGAAACTAAGCTGTAAAATATTTTCCTTAAACTTGTTCGCTCACATATACTAACTTTCCTTAAATTTCATATGAATCTTTGTCAGCACTCCTTTGGAGGATATAGGGGTGATATAGGGGTGCATTGCAGCAAAACAATTAGCGGTGCGTAAGGGCATTATAGGGCTAGCGCTCCCTTTGGTCGGTAAGGTGAGCGTTGGCTCCCTCTCGGCACTCCCTCTCAAATCCAACGTATCTCATTTAATCAGCGCACCCCTAGACCTGTTGTCCAGCGCCGACACTCCCCCTGCAATGGTAGCCAAGCGTCGAACCCTTCAACACAGCGATTTCAACACGGCCTCTTCCAGTGAGCGGCTTTTTCCAGTCTATGCCCTCCTGAGCTCTGATACCACTTGTTGTAATTTGCAAATGCGGAAACACAAATTAACATAAAACAATCAATACAAATGCAGACAAGGAACACAACAATTTATGTGGTTGACCCAAACGTTGGGCTACGTCCACCAAGCATAGGTATCGGTTATCTTATTATTCAGTTAATGGAGATTACAATAGGGTCTCACTCCTCTCTGACACACCAGCCTCTACGGGCATACATCAAATTTATAGCAATGTACATTAGAAACTGATTATTAAATATAATCTCATCCATATTCTAACTTGGTCGCATTGGTTACAACCAACCCCAGTTTATAAGATCTGAAATCCTATTCCTGGATGAATGGTTGTCACCGTTTCCAACAACAACAACAACAACAAGGGATAGCAATTACTCCGCAGCCAGAATTACAATGTGTCCAACTGACGATAGCAGTGATCTCAAATTGCGTGTCTCACATGGGGCAGTGTATCCAGGTAACAACGATGTGGTACTAAATTTAGAGGCACCGTGCTCCACTAGAATCGAGGGACAATACTCACTCCCTCAGGCTCCTCTAATCGTTGTTCGCACCCGTTTACTACGTGCTTCCTGTGTGCTGCTTGCCATAACTAATTTTTTTGGTGTATCGTTGTCATTGTGGTATATACAGCTGCGTGGAGTGTTGACTATTGCTATGTGCATAGTTCACGCCTGTGTGCTGGCAAGTGGGAGTACTGTCCCTGATATTACTGCGATGTGATAGAACTCTGATATGTTATCACTGCGATTTGTCACTGCGGATTGAGCCCTGTGACTACATCGATTTGTGTGTAGTGCCTGTGGAGTGTTTGCAGCCTCGTGCTATATTTCCTGAGTGTGCTTGGTATCGGATACAACCGCCATTTAAACAATTATTTGGAGCTGGTGTATTCGTCATCGCTAGAGCTATTGATCGACTGGTGCGAGGAGAGCTGGGATTTAAGAGGAGGAATCTCACGCGCGCTGACTAGTGTATTAAATGATGAATCTCACGCCAATATTCATCATTGAACTCAGCCACACTTCAACTCGCATCTCCCTTCACACCAGTCGATGAACAACTCCAGCGACGCTGAATACACCAGCTCCAGCTCCAGCTAATTGTTTAAATGGCAGTTGTATCCGATACCAAGCACGCTCAGGAAATATAGCACGAGGCTGCAAACACTCCACAGGCACATATCGGTGGATAATGCTCATAAAGGGAATGGTAATCTTCATGGGCTACTGAGTGGAAGTGAAGGAGACACAAGAGGGAAGGTGAACCCGACTTGAAACGAACACACAACCTTGTGATCCGGCAATTTTTGACTATCCAGAATGCTTATCAAATCTGCTTTCTACATAGCTGGCTAATTTTCTGTCGGGCAAATTTTTGGTTCCAAGTATCAAAGAAATGGAAGCAGATATAGAATATCCACGTAGCGATAGTACTCCACACAACGCTCCACGCTCAGATCACGGGTACACTCATATCACATGCAACACTCGGATACAATCTGAGAGACAGTGAATCCTGAAGCCTGCAATCAGCGTACAACTCGCACGCACACAACAAGAGCACGCCCTCAGTGAAAGAATGATGCTGGCAACTTCTTCACACCGATTCTCTGCACAAAACGGCTCAACAACAACAACGATGGTTCTATCCTCAGTGCACAAGCGATCGACTATCTCCTCAGCGCACAGGTGTGATCTTCACCAAAGCTTTATCACAAAGCGGATAAGCTCTTCCAGCTTTGATACCAAATAAAAAACTGAGAAAGATCAATCTCAATAACAGTGAGGCTTATTGAGGCCACAAGGGCACATTACAAGTGAGTTTATGTTGACATAATCTATTTTCAATTTGATAAATTACTTATAATTATATAGACTAGGATAATCCCTAATAATCTGTTGAATATATGGATCTGAAAACCACCCAAACACTATTCTAGCATACAAATCTCTTCTAACAATTACCTAAGTATAGAATTTCAACATTAATCTCTAACACCTCTAACACTTATGTGGAATGAGTAAGCAATAAGAACGTAATAGAAACCAACCTCGATGAAACTGCCAAGGAAGCTAAAGGAACTAAAGAAGTAGCACATGAATTTGGGTGATTCTTAATTTTGCCAATGTGTTACAAAGTAGTTAAATGGTTGGCATCTTTGTAAACTCTTCAGTTATCATGACAATAATTTTGGAACTCATGGTGAGAGCTTCCCAGATATAGTTGAAGCCTTAGATAGGATATGACCATGTATTGTATTGAGTTGCTCAACAACATTGTTTATTCTGTAACGTCAATTTATGAAAATCTTTTATAAAATAAAAATCTCATTCAATTCAATAGAACTTTCAAATACAAACTTGTATTATAATTTTGATTATAGTTGAGATATATTTTTATGTAAATATGATATTGTAGTATTTTTATTTAAGTTTAATTATGAGATCTTTTCTTTTATTTCTCTTTTTTTTTTATTAGGTATAGATATCAATTTTTTCTTTCAAATATATATATAGAGATAGATTTTTTGTGTGTTATAATATATAGTATTATTATTATTATTATTATATGTTTTTTGAAACTATATATGATGTAATTTTATTTTATTTTAAATAAAAAAGTTGTATTTCCTTATATTATCATCAAAAAAGTAGTCATGGAAAAACTAGCCACTTGTTCTGCCATACATATGGAAACCAGAACAGATGGCACGTTGTCAAGCTTTTGCTGAAGTCTACTACAAAATGGACTCCCTAAACTGTGCAACAACCTATCTACAACCACCATGACAATTATGAACAAAGAAACATAATAACGGTAAAAGAAATTAGATTGTGGGAGAATCCAGATTGTCATCACCATTTGGAGGTCGTAGAGAAAACACATAATATTGGTAGCATGTTGGGCACCTGTTCTTGGTTGGACCGTTTGACAGAGCATCAAATAAAACATATAGGCATCGATAGAGGGTAGTCTGGCAGTGAAGATTCTATGCTACATCCCATCTCATTTCAAAAATTAGTTGCAAATGCTCTTCTGAGAAGCACCATATGTTGGGCGACGTCGGAGATGAAGTTAAAGGTGGTTGAGAATCACCAATAGGTGGAATCAATTCTTCCTATTCCGTTGTAGGAATCTATTCTTCGACGAGGAAGATTTCCATTTTTGAAGAAAAATCGCCTTCCAGGGAATCATGACTAGAAGTGAGGGGCAGAGTCAAAATATCAGAGGCAGAGAAGATGAAGGAATCTATAGGTTCCAGAGGAGGATCCTTAGGGAAATCTTCCTCAACATAAGGCATGGGTTGATCATCATCCAACCAATTTTGTATGGAGCCAGGTGAATTATTCAAGGAAGGACCAATAGGGTGAGCATGAGAAATGGGTGGCAGAATTGGTTCGATGGAGGGTTTGGGACAACAGTGATGAGCAACAAAATTGTAGTAGTTCGGTGCCCTCTTGGGATTTCCCCTTTCTCGGGGAATTGGGAAAGATGTAGAAAAAATGGCAATCAGGAAGAGGAGAGGATGCCCAAAGGATGAAAAATGAGAATGGGAGGGATAAAACTAAGTCTAGACCTAAACAATAACATGAACAATGAGAGAATTTCCAATGCCTACCTTCATATTTGCAACCAACATGATAGTGGAGAGTTCCATTAAGGACGACTTGACAAAACAAAAATGAATTGTACTAGTCCTGGCAAACTTCAACTTGTTCTTTGAGTGCACCATCAATGCTAGCTTACCACACAAGCACACCACCATTCCCATTGAGTGAATGTCAATCATGCAGAAGGGACTAAGGGAGAGGGGGGTGGCTTGGGCTATTAACTTCCCAACTCACATGGTTTCCATATGTCACCCCATCTAAGGGAGGACATTCTCTATGTGTAATCTCCATACAGTGAAGCAACAAGGGTGGTGTTGGGAATTGATGAGCCTCGATCAAAATGTCCTCTTCTTGAGATGTGACACCTTCATTAGCTAGATTATGAAATACCTTATTTAACTCTCATCACACATGGGAAGGGACAAGTGTGAGAGAAGGACATAGAAGAGTCTATAAGGTTTCAAGAGGATAGAGTAGGCACCAACTTGGGGGCACTTTGGTAGGATTAGATCCATTGATGATTTTGGTGGCAAGAGAGATGATGATCGAGATTTTATGAGCATAATGAAATGAATACAGATTATTAAAATATGCTTAACACAAAATAACATAGATAAAGTAAAATTGGTTTTCTAATCAATAAGGAAATAAGTTGAAACTGTAAAATGCAACAGAAAACAAGCTTATTGGAATAGTGGCAGCTTACCTCTGAGAAGTTATGTGACGGTTGTGCCCATTCAAAAGAAGATGTTTACAATGAGGCTATGAAGGAAATTTACAATAAAAAAGAATGTCAAAAACACTAGACATCCAAAAGCATAACCCTAGGAGATGAAGCGCCAAAAGTCATGTGGGCTCTACTTGGGTAAGTTAGTACATCAACTTTCCAGGGCATAACTTTTTCATAGAATCTCCATTTTAGGTGCACAATAGCCCGTTGGAAAGGTATAACTGAGAAGAAAATATTTTGACTGGACCAAGAATGTGCCATTGGTATTCACCTAGACCCCAAATCCCCAAAAAATGAAATTTTGAAACTCGAAAAACTGCCAAGGTGGAAAAATGTTTTTCGAGCCAGTGGAATAGGTGGGTGGCCACCAATATCCACCTAGATCAATCCTCCCTCCTTAGAAAGAAATGGTCTCCATTGCATTGAGCTCCCCTATCAAATGAGGAAATTTATGTTGAATTTGGCCCTGGGTGAGCCACTTGCCTTGGTGTAGGAGTTGTCTGCTTTGACGACTCGATAAAGTTGAATCATTTGTTGTCAAGTGCACTTGATAAGTGTGTCCACAATATGGTTATTGGATTCCTATTGCATGCAATCAAGGTTGAGATATGTTGGTGTCAACTTCTTTGCTATCTCTCAGGTGTCTAATAATGGTGGGAAATATGGTTGAAGGAGATCCACGTTCAAGACTGGATGCAGACCAAGGAAGGGGGGAATGTTGAGCTCAAAATCATTGTCACCCATAGCCTTGGTGGTGGTGTACAACCCACAACAGAATGTGAAATGCTTCCAATGGGGATATTTAAGGCGTTCTCTCTGCAAATGCAACCAAAATTTGTCGCCCACCTGAAACTTATGTGGAACCCGATGTTGATCATGGCATTGCTTGTACCTGGCATTAGACTTCTGTAGAATATCTTGAACCTATTGACGGGTGTACTGGATTTGCTCAATGAACCGGATGGCTTTGTCAACTTCTGGTGGAGTAGGGGACAATTCAGTCGAGGTGGTCCCCATGGGTAGTGCAACATCTATGGGGCCCAATGGTTGGAATCCCAACCCCACCTGAAAGGGGTTGTGGCCATTTGAGTTATGCAGGGCTCGGTTGTAGCTATATTGGACATAGGGAAGACTCTCATCCCATGTGCAGGGGTGTTTTGAATTGTACATGCACAGGATATGTATGACCATCTGATTGGCAACCTCAGTTTGACCATCTATCTGGAGGTGGAAGGTAGTAGATTTGGTGAGATTGGTATCCAACAGTGAACAGAGGCTCGACCATAATGATTTGAGGTACCAACTATCACGGTTTGAGATAATGGATTGTAGGATCCCAAAATGTACCCATACTCCTTCAAATGATATCTTGGCAGTGGATTTTTTTGTGATGTTCTTCTTACAGGCGGCTAGAATCGCCATCTTGGAAAAGCGATCAACAACCAAAAAAACATAGCCATTTCTACTCTTGGTGGATGGGAGGCCCGACATGTAGTCCATTGAGATGGATTCTGATGGCCTGTTAGGAGTAGGAAGAGGGGTGTACCAGACATGTTTCTTAGTGTTTGGTTTGACAATAGTGTAGGTGGTGCAGGACCTAATATAGTTTCTGACATCCTTTCAAAGTTTCTACCAGTAGAAATATTTCTGCAGCACTACCATTCTCTTTTCGATGCCAAAGTGTCCTACCACTCGATTGTAGTGAGATTCTCAAATCAA
Source organism: Picea engelmannii (assembly GCA_009831015.1). NCBI lineage: Eukaryota > Viridiplantae > Streptophyta > Pinopsida > Pinales > Pinaceae > Picea > Picea engelmannii. The sequence continues at coordinate 98,806 of ML776977.1, forward strand.
CTTCGCCCTCTTGCTTTATGGAACACAGAGATGGCTCAGAAGACACAACAACCCATCCTGAAGATGGAAATTAGCGACGAGTGAGTTGGTGCCTAACATTTGGTAGGTGGTGGAGAAGTAAGGGTTTGTCTCATAGAGGTGGGGCCCTTCCGAGGTATTATGGCTGCAACAGTCTAGCACCATGGTGAGTGTTGTGACTAGAGATTGGTTAAGGAAGTCAACAACTCGGTTGGTACTTCCTGTTTTATACTTGATGTTGAGGTGGAATTGTTGTAAGTATGTTGACCACTTATGATGACAGTCATTCTCCAATTTTCCTTGGGTCTGCATGAACTGTAGTAGCTTGTGATCAGTGGGGATTACTATCTCCTTCCCAAGAATGTAATGTCTCCATTGGCAACAGGATTTCACAATGGAGTACATTTCTTTGTCATAAGTAGGGTACTTACAGATAACATCTGATAGTGTCTCACTATGATATGCTACGAGATGGACATGTTGAGTGAGAATAGTGCCCACAACATAGTATGAAGAATATGTCTTTATCTCAAAGGGATGTTGTAGGTATGGTAAATAATGTACCAGAGATGAGCACAAACGCTTCTTCAAGTCATTGAAGGCTTGATATTGGGACAATCCCCACACAAATTTTTCCTTACCACCATCCATGGTTACTTGGCTGAGGGACCATGTTATATGAGAGAATCCCAGCATGAACTTGTGATAGAAATTGGCCAGGACCAAGAAGTTTTGAAGTGCAGTGAGTGTGGCTGGAGCTGGTCAATCACAGATGACTTGGATCTTGGCTAGATCCACATGTGCACCATGTTTATCAACAATGTAGCTTAAGTAATGGACCATGTCCATGCCAAAGGAGCATTTTTCCAAGTTTTTATATAGTTTGTGTTGTCGCAAGGTGTGCAAAACCTGATGAATACGATGAAAGTGTTCTTCCCAAGTCTTCTTGTAGATGTGGATGTCATCCAAATACACGACTACAAAAGTATTGGTGGAAGGCCATAGGATATTGTCCATCATCCTCATAAAAGTTGTTGGAGCATTTGTCAAACCAAACGACATGACCAACCATTCAAAAAAGGATTCTTTTGACTTGAAGGCAGTCTTCCATACATATGTTTGTTCTATTGGGACCTAGTGGTAGCCAGACTTCAGATCAATATTACTGAAGTATTTGGCCCCTGTGAGCTGATCAAGGAGGTCGTTGATTTAGGGAATGGGGTGATAGTTTTAGACTGTTATTTTATTCAGGGCCCAGTAATCAATGTAGAGTCACCAGGACTCATCTTTATTTTGCACCAACATGATTAGTCTCCCACAAGGCGATGAGTTGGGACGGATGTGCCCCTTGTGGAGAAGTTCTTGGATATGCCTCTTGATCTCCTCATTTTCTAACAGAGAGTGAAGATAGACTGACCCATTGAGTAGCGGTGCGCCTAGGGTCAGATCAATGGGATGTTTGACCTGGTAGTGTAGAGGTACCCCGGTATGAGAGGAGAAGATATCTGATTATTCTTCCACGAACTTATTCACTTACTTCTGTTGTGTGGAGAGATCGATCGTGGAGGCCCTTGATGTGGATGTGATCTTTCTCTCACTCTGAGAGAGAATCATGAAGAGGACAAATTTCTCAGTCTGAGTGATGACCTTCCTGTATTTATTGGCAGATATCAAGGAAATAACACTAGGAGGGATTGCCTCGGGTATCCTGTACAATTTCATGTTTAAAGTAATAATAACACTAGGAGGCCTAGACTCATATACAACATGACGTTTCCATAAATAAGGTTGGCCCAAAAGAACATTAAAAACTTAGAGAGGATACACATCACAAAATACCTCGTCTTTGAAGTGATTGATGTCATATGATAGTCGACACTATTGGCTGACATGAATATTGCTTCCTTGGAGGAGCCATCCAATGGTGTAGGGTTGTGGGTGTGGCATTGTCGGCAGGGCCAATCACTTGAAGACCTCTGTTGAGATGACATTCTTCTGGCTACCACTATCAACGATGAAGTGTAGTGGGGTGCCTTTTACCCACATCTATGAATGGAAGCGATGCTCTCCTTCTTATGGCTCATCTGGTTCACCAAGATGGAGCTTGGTGATAGCAATGGTGGCACTGGGTTCTACGTCAATGATCCATATTCCCCTTTCTGGTTTTGACTCATATTCAAAACCCATATCTGATTCACAGGATTTCACTTCGGCCACTAGTGACTACTTTCAGTGGAATTCAGTAGTGTTATGCCAATGTCTCTTATTGAAGTCACACCACTTCTCAGTATCTTTATTTGTCTTTTTGGTTTCCTTCTTTGCTTACGGCTTGGACTGGTTGTCCTGATACTGTCCATGTTTTCTCTGTCCTTTTTTCTATGGGTTTGGGCCTCCCTTTCCTGGATTTTAATTTGAGGGGTTCCCAGGCCCAAATTGTCACGTCTTTTGTTTGAACTTCTGCTCGATTTTGACGACATATCGATAGGTTGCATCCAAGGACGATATGTACAGAAATTCCATTTTGGTTTGGATGTATCTCTTCAGAGAACCGCGATACTTGAGCACTAGATGTCCCTCTGAATATTTGATACCCAGCTTGGTGCGCAAGGTATGGAATATATTTGTGAACTCGGGTACTGCTTGGTCTCTTTCTTTCCGCAGTGTGGTCCATTTGGTATACAAGTCATCATAACTTCTGACGGTGTAGTATTGTTCCTTAATAACATCCCTAAAGGATTCCTAGGTGGTTGTGACTATAAATAATGAGGGTTCCTTTGTTTCCTTTTTCTCATGGAATGTTTCCCACCAATATTTGACATGGGGAACGGCTTTGAGGAGCTCAAAAGTAATATTTTCTCTATTCGAAAAGTTATGGATAGAAAAATACCCTTCTAGTAGATTCAACCACTTGTATACATCATATTCTTCTATATGAACTTCAAATATAGTAATATCGAAGAAGGGGGCAACACCTCTACTTGAGAAAGATACGTCGCATGTTGGTAGCCGATGAAGGATTTGAATGAAACTATCCATCATCTCTTTCCTTTGTTGCGTGAGGGCTTCCTCAAGAAAAAATTTGAAAGGATATCCTACCCCTTCATATTTATTTTCTCCTACCATGAGAGGTCACTTGGGCGTGTGAGAGATTTTTTCCTCAAGAGAAACAAGATCGAGACCCAATTCGTTGTACCCTGACCTCGTTGGGGACATGCATTAAGATGACAAGGAGAAGACCACTCTGATACTATTGATCAGGATTTTATGAGAAAAATATAATGAATACAGATTATTAAAATATGCTTAGCACAAAATAACAGAGATACAATAAAACTAGTTTTCTATTCAATAAGGAAATAAGTTGAAACTATAAAATGCAACAGAAAACAAGCTTCCTGGAATGGTGGCAGCTTATCTCTGAGAAGAGATGTGACGGTTGTGCTCATTCGCAAGAAGATGGTTACAATGAGGCTCTAAATTCCTTTTACAATAAACAAGAATTTCAAAAACCCTAGACATCCTAAAACCTAATCCTAGGAGAAGAAGCACCAAAAGTCATGTGGGCCTCGTTTGGGTAAGTTAGTACATCAACTTCCCGGGGTCGTAACTTTTGCATACGATCTCTGTTTTAGGCACACGGTAGCCCATTGAAAAGGTCTAACTGAGAAGAACAAATTTCGACTAGCCCAATTCAATGCTTTTTCCATTTTGCTGGGCCCCAAATCCCCAAAAAACATTGTTTAGGGCCTCAAAACGAGCCCGAAAGTTTGGAACTTGAAAAAATGTCGAACAACTTCCATGGTGGAAAATTGTTTTCTAAGCCAGTGGAATAGGTGGGTGGCCATCAATATCCACCTGGATCATATAATTACTTGAGAGTCACATTCTATGATTAGATGCTTTATATTTAGACTAGTGGCTAGTTGGATTCCCTTGATGAGGCCATAAATATCTGCAGAATTATTAGTGTCATGGTCCAAGTACCCTACTAAGATATAATTGATCTTCCTGTACTATCTTGAAGGACTAATACAAACACTACAGGTCCATGATTACCCTTTGAAGCCCCGTAAAAGTTTAATTTAACATAGCTTGGAGGGGGACACTGCTAAGAAGAGAGGTTGGGGTTAGGGAACTGGGGAAAGGAGTATTGCTGGGTGAGGTTGTTGGTAAGTTGAGCTTCTAGTTTGAGAGGATGATGTATTATGAGGGAGTGAAATATAGGTCTTCATGTGTCCAATGATGAGTGCAAATAGTTTTCTGCACATTTTCGAAAATCTTTGACCAGATATGTGAAGGGGAGGAGGATTGAGAGTGAAATATGTGTTTGTTTCTCTCTTTCCATATCTGTCATACAATGAATCCTAGAAGTAACTACCATATCATGTTCAATACTGAATTAGAGTAGGTCGTGGATCCCTAATTCTCGATGGTTTTTATGATGTTGTCTTTTTCTCTATTGGTTTTCCTCATTATTTGACAAGCTTGATACCACATCTCCCCACTGATGAAGCATTGATTGATTAAATTCTTTGTTTACTCTTCCTTTTGTTGATAGAGATGAAAAATTGAGGGCACAATAAATCCACATTTTTGTAGATTGTCCCAGGTGAGGATTTGATTTTGTACCATGAGACATAGGAAAGTGGAGATCATCGACCACAATTTTGAACTCCATATAATGTGCCAAATATTCTCTTTTGGTTGGATATTTTGATGTGGATTTTCCTTTGGGAGGCAATGGTGAGCCAGGGTTTCATATTACAATATTCATGAATGTGGAGGCTACGAGGAATATTTTTCCAAGTCCTCAAAGGGGGATAATGGGTAATATTTAACCAAAGGTCTATTACTTTGAGATGATCTGTCTATGGCATATGATGTTGAAGGGGGTACATGTTGTCCAAAGAGTGAAAAGGAAGTAATTGTTGCCACAAGTCTGTCCAAAACAAAGTATTCTGATATATGATGTAAATATTAACCATATATGTGACAACATCTTTATGTATTGGGTTGTAAATTTAAAATATTTAAATATAAAAATTAACTAACCATTTACAAAGATGAACTATGGAAATTATTATTAAAAATTAAAAGTTATTTATAATAAATTTTAGTTTGACAAAAATAATAATAATATTTTTTAACCATTGAAATGTAATACCATAAAATTGTAAGACTAAAACATCATTACGCTTTATAAACTCATTTTTTAATATTGTAATAGTGGTTTTGCCTTATAATTTTATTTATTTTAGTGTTAGAATTTTATTTGTTTTAGTAATGTTTTATTGTTATAATTCCAAAGTATCACATTTTAATATTTAGAAAAAAATTATACTATAATGAAGGGATTATTAATAATAGGAGTTTTATATTATTATTATTTTTTAATTAATTTGAAGAATTTCTTTTTTTTTTATATGATTTAAGTTTATAATTGTAATTCATTATTGTGTCTGCGATGTTTTACAGGAAACATACAAAATAAATAAGAAAGAGTTGAACCTCATGAAACTTCATATCACAACACTTACTAATTTAATTGTCCCAAGAGCTTAATTATAATTCATTATTAAACTTACATATGTTTCCATTTATTTTTATGTTTTTAGTTTTTCTTTTATTATTTTAAACATGAATGTATATTTATACTTCAACTTTAGATTATATTATTGATTTATACTTCAATTTTAGATTGTATTCTGATTATATTTTTTTTTTATATTTGGAACGCGTTAATTTACATCTAAACTATGTTATTGATTATATTTTATTGTAAATTTGAAACTTGTTAATTTACATCTAAACTTTCTTTAAGTCATTCATTCAATAATTCAAATCTACCTACTCCCAAAAGAAAATAGTTCAGTGAGGTGGGAAAATTCCATAATCTTGGACTCTTGTATGTGATAATAAGTAAAAAATATAAAGGGGTATTCAAAGCTGATTCTGCATAATATTAAAAAAAATTAATGAAAGGGAAATCTCACTTAATAGTTATCTTAAATGAGAGAGGATTTTCATGATGCTCACAAACTAATTAATTGTAGAGATAATAATCAAGATTCATTCCAAGATAAGATTATTTAACAAGGATTTTCATCATGCTCACCAACTAATTAATTGTAGAGATGATAATCAAGATTCATTTCAGGATAGGATTATTTAAAAATGTTAAAGATGCAATCGATCAAAGAATACCACGGAAAAAAAATGAGGGAGATGAGTTATAAAGTGCAAGCATTCTTTTATAGAGAAAACCCCATTCATAACCTCATTTAAAAAATAAAACTGGAAAAATATTTAGCTCTCGAACATTTTTTGTTTCCTATAAGAACCAGAGTTGACATGTTGTGGCATAGTAGATACATTTTTGGGATTTTTTAAAATTTATTTTAACAAGGAAACATTTCATTAAAAAAGAGGACTATTAAGTAGCATTTACAATCAAAATTGTACAAACGGTTGTCTGGATATATAGTTGTGTAAATATTAGTTAATAATTTAATTATTTAATCTAACCTTCCATATAAGTTGGAGAGGGCCCAACTCTTCAATTTTCATAGGCTCATGGGGTTTAAAAATGGTAGATTTACAAGTGGATTGGTGTTGTTGGGATTTTGGGCTCGAGGATCAGGAAATTTGATTTCTTGGAACTACGGAGTTAGAGATGATATGTTCCTAGATGGATAGGAGGAAAACACTCAGTTTTTAGGCGATTTCAAGCTTTTGGTAGAAGACAGTTTCAAACAACTCAAAAGAAAAAATCTTCAACTGGTATTTTACTAGTTTGTTGTTTTTATTTGAGTCAAATTATGAATATTGAAACTATGTTTTAAATGTGATATTTGAGAATTTAATTGTTGGGAATTACTATCATGAAATTTAGTATTAAAGATTTACATTTGGTACCAAATTACAAATTTACTTTTTAGTTATAAAACCCTAGGTAGGGACTTACATATGGTATCATAGCCTGGTTTCAAAACTGAAATCTAGGGCTTATCCACTCTCTCATGGCCTAAAATCTATGGCTTGAAGGTATGCTAAATGTTCAAAAAACAAATCTGAGACATGCATCTCATAAACCCTTTAAGTTCATCCCTTAAACAACCCACAAATTGTGTTAACAACCCTTAAGGATTTGAGGGTCAAGAACTAGAACCTAAACTCCATGTGCATGGTAGACAATTCTACCATGTCTTGAAACCCTTGTGAACACCCTAGTAACCCTTAGAATAACCTGTAGATAACCCTAAGAACCTTAATAATTATTATAGAGTAGGTAAGGAGGTAGCAGGAAAGAGTCCTGCAAGCTTGTACCATCTTCCCATCTCTGGTTTTGACCACCTGCTTATGGGTTTTAGCCACTTTCACCTGTAAGAGGAAAACATTTTGATGAGGGTTAGCTAAGGTAAAAAAAGGAGAGGATATGAGAAACAATTAGAAGTCAAATATTTTTTGACTATACCAACCCTCGTATGCTCTTCAGCTTCACACATCTATGTGTCGCCAATGCCTGCAAAGATACCAATGTCTCCATACTTGAAACCTCTTCTAACTCATAACACTCATTAACACATAAGATTCAAATCTTTGTTGACTGCTCCAACCCCTTGATGCTCTTCAACTGCACACATCCATTTTCCCACAACTCCTCCAAACATACCGACAACTACAGATGTGCCTACAAAAAAACAATTTGTTCACACATTGTGGTGTAATATTAATAGCGACAAAGCATTCAAATATTCAAAATATTCATGCAAATGGCATTGTGGTGCGATATTAATAGTGATGAAACATTCAAGTATTAACACAACAAATTATATTTACCTTTGATTCGCCTTCCCCATGCCACATTGAGTTTAATTTACTCCATGACACTTGTAAAACCTTTAAAAAATTTCATTGGAACCCATGAAGGTAGGGAAGAGAATGGAAACACTATCCAACGGATCCATAATATATTTGGTAACTCCTCCCTTCTCAAATTGTGTCCCATCTTTGCTACTCCACCCTTGCGTTCCAAGAGAGAATGTAATGTACCCCAAAATCCACTAATAAAAGAAATAATTTATATTAGGGTAATATAACTTTAATTAACTCGAAAAAGATTCCTCATCGCTCGTTTTGTTTAGGGTCATCAAATTGTTTGACTTAAGAAATCATATATAAACTCCCTTTATACTACATTCTAATACTATATATTGAGTTAAACGTTTTTTTTGAACTTAGAATGTTTTCAATTCTAAGCATTCCTATATGTTAAAAGGAACCCCAAATGGTTTATCAAAGAGAGAACATTATATCAATTCATAGAATAACGTTTTCTCTGCTTATCTATGATATTATTCTATGCTGAATTAGTTTAGAGTCTTAGTCATACAAGACATACCAATAGGTCTTCATAGAAGTTTTCTTTTCATTTTAAAAACTAAATAATCCACTTTTGTGTTTGGAGTTCTTACTTCATGTATCGTATGGGCTATGGTTTTTTTTTAAGTTTCGTAATATACCTTGGTGAATAACTTGAAACTAAAGTGAAAGGTTAACCTAAGGAGCATAAAAGGGCCTTTTGGCTATCAAAAAATTCAAAACATTTAACGCATAGAGTGGACTGCCACATTATTAATGTGTTAGTTGTATCATTATTCCTCGTTTGAAAAGTACTAGGAAGGACTCATGAGCTAGACCAACCACTAGTAACTGCATAGTTTCCTTTACATGGCATCTCCAATAACGAGGTTAGTGGGTGCATTCACTGACATGGAAAGTACCTTGTGTTGGGATTGAGGTAATTCGGTTCATGAACGGAGGTTAGAGTGTAATGCTCCTTATTATTTGTCATTTATGTAAGTTAAGGCTCAGACCTCTTGGCTATTGTTTCTTTTTCTTTTAAATAAAAGTGAAAAACCTTATATTAATAACAATTGTATGTTATACAATGACATATGGTGGCCACCTGTTCTGCCACAGGAGGGAAACCAAATTAGGTGGTCACATACTGTTCAAACACTAACATAATTTTTTGAGCTCAAGCCCTGCTGGAACTGTATTTTTTGCACAAACAATTACAAAAAATTGCTAGAACCGAGTTTTGCATTCCTTCACTAACATTGTTATATACAAAGTCCCCATGACTAAAACTATACTAACATAACAAGTAAAAACTGCTAAAGCATCTAGCTTGATGTCCTGGTAGAATAGATCACCAACTCTGCAACTTAGATAAAGAAAAAACTGAAACCTGGGGGCTTAAATCCATAGATGGACCTGGTTCTCCATGAATACTATAGGATGGGGTGAACCATAGACTGCAAGTCGTGAATGTGGCTCGCATAGGAGCGTCCATGAGGGAATCAAACATAATTTCCATCTATTGGCTAAGGACGCTTTGCGAATGCACCTGGTCATCCTGCTTTTGCCTAATATCGAAGAGGAGCTAAAGGTGCTCCTCTATGAGATGGTTGACGAAATTCTGAGGTGGATCCTCCTCCTCCTTGACAATATCCTTTCCATTCATGTTTTCATCCCTTGTGGCGATATCCTTGTCTGTGCCTGTCTTGTTTTCTAGATCCCTTCTTGGAGGAGCCTTCTCCTCCACCTTGCAGCTTTCGTCACCGTAGTAGGGGTCACTGGTATAGACTATGGGGGGGGGAAGTGGTGGGTAGCCAGAGGGGGATTCTCACCCAAGGGTGGCACCTCCTCTTTTACTTTGCTTGGGCTGTAAAGTAGAGGTGGAGGTGGAGGTGGAGATGCAGCATAATGAGCTATGCAGGAGGTCATCTCCAATTTGACCCTGCTAGCTCCAATAGACTGGAGAGGGGCCGATTGATTTCTCTGGAGGGAGTGATGAGGACTGGAGAAGTGGGTGATGAGCACTCTTTGAGAGGGGGTGAGTCTATTAGCCCGAGAGAGGGTGTTGTTTTTATGAGCACCACACTTAGGATTTCCACACTCCCAGGGCATGGTGGGGGGGATAGGGAAGTGGAGGAAGGAGAGATTGAAGGATGGGGGGAGATGTAGGGTGCGGTGGTGGGGGCCAGAGGAGATGAAGGGAATAATGGAGAAGTGGGAGGTGGACAGGATGCCACTAGTTCGCGAGGTGAGGTCACAGAGAAAAATGATGCAGAAGCTATCATGATGATTGAGGAACATTGTAGAGAGAATGCACTAAGGAGAGCATGGAGCAGAATGAGCCCGAGTGTCTCTCTTTACTCCATGAAAGTCTGAAATGACCCCTACATTGACCATTGAATTCAAATAAGACCTTTGTATCCTCCTGGTACACTACGCCTAGTCAGTTCGATCGCCTAATATCCCAACCAGGTGCACTGACATAACTCCTCTCATGTTGTGAGCCATGGAGGAGTTAATGTGCAGGGTTTGGCAGGCGAGGTTAATAACTCCCCCGGCTGCCCAGTTCCAACTATCCTCCACCTTTCGCTATGCAATACCCCATCCGGGTGGACTCTTGGCTATTGTTACTCTTTGATTTCTTGCCAATTTCTTGCTTGGAATCCTTGTAACTTACTTCCATTACTAGATGTGTAATATACCAACCATTTCTACTCAAAAAGAAAAAAAATCTACTTAAAAACAAAGGAGGAAAAGGTCCATCTAACATTATGGCCCTACACTACATAATGTATTAACACAACAATGACAAACTTTTTGTGTCTCTAGGTCCTTACGATTTTATCTAAAGTTGTCATTTGGTTTGAATATGAAGTATGTCATGATATGATGTCTTAAGGCCCATGGTTTAAACGCACTAAAAAAAAATCAAACAAACATATACCATTTAATTGTTTATCACTTAAGGTTTTAACTTACCCCGAGTATTGATGCTTAAAAGTAAACATAATCTCCATGCTCCTGATGTGATGTCTCCTCCATGGAATTGAATGTACTAATTATGTAATTAAGTATTTTATAGCATAGTGCGCATTATTATTGATCTATAAATGGAATGAATATGTTTCCAATAGATCATTTAAATGTAGAAGACTTATCTCTTTAAATTGCAAGTGTATAAATGGTATGTGTTTGGGTAATTGGATCAAGTTGCTAACAAATAAAATCAGTGAGTTTTACTTAAGCATGATCAGCATATCAGATAGAATAAAACAATCAATAATGAACACATAACATGACAAATGATAAAGGAGTTCACCCCTCACTTGGGCTATATCTCATGTTCCAGCTTCCCTTGGATCATTTTAATTATTCTTAAAAAGTTCTCTTACAGTTATCAAAATAAAAAATAAATGGCTCCAATGGCTTCAGAACGTCCAAAAACCCTATCTGGGATTTTTTGGCACCTCGTTTGGCCAAAAATTGAAGAAGTTACACCTCCTGGAAGTTTCCCCCTTCAATCTTGTTATCTTTGCTTGCCAAAATGCACCTGTGAATGACCAACTTGGCTCCCACAACATTATTGGGACTAAAACCCAACACATGCATGCATCCCGCAAAATGGGAAAATATGTAGAACCATTAATGGGATTAGCGCCCCCTTGGGCAGAGGTGTTGGTCGCATGGGGGGCATGTGGTCATGTCCCAATACCTAAATCGGGCTTCGTGTCTTAATCGTGCCCCTTAATATGCCAACGGTATTGTGGGGTGGCCACATGGATTAACACCCATACTTGTGGGTCTAAGCCAAAAAGCAAATGTTAACCAACCATGCGCATGAAGAAATAAATGGTATGGTGACATGGAATAATAGAACCGTGGGATATAGACCTCCGCAATGGTCTGTGCAAACAATTAACATGAGTGGATTATATGACATAGGTGGTATGTAATAGACCATGGGCTTAAACCAAAATGGGGGCTATACAAAACCATAGTCTGTGTACCAAAACTCATAAAATGAGTGGGTCATATGTGAAGGTTACATGGAATGGTGAATGCATCGGGGTTGGGGCGAGGCCCCACCCCTTAAGTCTACCAAATCAACGTTCATTCCAATTCAAATAATAAATTTAAACGTTAAGGGTTAAGATCCCCCATGGGCAGGCTGGTAGCCCAAACTGGTAGCCCAAACCTGCCAAAACTCTCCCCCACACCCGAAGTTTGATTCGACTCCTATGAAGTCGTATAATTTTTCCACTCGTTGACCACTAGAGGGGTGTCATGTGGCAGCCCATGACTCATCCACATGGCACCATTACATTCGCCCACCAATATGATATGTGTCAAATCATGATTCATCCACCCATTTGCTAAAATTTGCCCAGTCATCATGCCAAATCCTCTTCCACATCAATGTATGGTCATACAGAATGTACGATGAACTGCCACATCATCATTGTATGAACTGTATAGTCAGAAGAAGTTTTCATGTTTGGAAAAATGAACAGAACATGATATCTTTCTCATACAATGTCTGTTTGAGCACGTTCAAGTTGTGTTATGTTTGTAATGACGAGGCGTACGTATATGTCTGATTTGAAGCTATTCTGAGCACTTTGATTGATTTTTGAGCACAATTTGATCCCCCGGATCAATTACCAAGCTCCAAGTCTTAAGAGTACTCTTCCCATTTATCTACTTACCACTCATCACATGCTAGATCCCCTTCCCATTTGACACGCATCCTATACCACATTCCAGGTACTCTGCGCCATTAAACCTATCACCATCCGTTAGGGAGTTGGGTTTGGAGGATTTTTTTATCCTAATGTGATAGTTTCCACTTTCATTTCATTCTACATTGCGGAGAGGCCTCGACCCTCCTTGGTTCAGCCTTGGTGAGACAAGAAATACTAAACCATTATCATTCTGAGAGGGTCGTCACCTACTTCTCCATTGTTTTCATTTTACACTCACTCTTTCCTCTCTCAGAGTTTTGTAATGTTTCTTCCTCTGTTCTTTCTAAGAATTTGAGAGTTCCCTTGTTGTCTATAAAATATTATTACTAACCGTAATCGTGATGAAGTTCAAAGTCTAGGCGCATTTGCTTACTTCTGGATATGGTTCACACGTCCGGGTCTTCACGCGAGATAAGAATAACAACTCCACTCTAGCTCTTCAGGATGAAAACTGGAACTGTAATAGTTTTATTTAAATTATTATGAGACTTCGTCTCTTATTACTATAAGTAAAATCATTTTTTAGTTAATTTTAGCCATTTAAACTCTCGGTGCACATATATCGTGAATATCCCCGTCTCCTAGATATAATTATTTTGCCAAAAAAATTAGGGTCTGATATTTATAACTAACAAGCTTAAGGCCCTATTATTCTGGATATAACTTCAGTTCATTAAGAAATCTTAAACCTATGGCTTGTAGAGGGAATGTTACATGTATCATTTATGGGTTACCGTTTATACTGACTATATTCACACTTTTATTTATTATGAAACTTCCTTAAGATTTACTCTGGTTATCGAATCGATTTTTTTCCTTTGTAATCGGTTTCTGTATCGAGGGTTTCCCACTGTTATAAGTTGTCCGAAAGGGTCGAGTCATGGCTTTACCCACTCCTTATCCGTGAATGGTTTTACTATAGTGTAGAAGGAATGGTATTTTTTTTCTTTTTTCTATTGTCCAATATCTTATCTAGAGGTCACCTTTGTGAAACTGTTCTACTTAATTTTTTTGAAAGGAAATAACCCTTTATTCTTAGATGTTACAACCCATGTTTAACTTCTGGATAAAAAAAAGAAGGCCCTTCAATCCATATCGAAGTATTCATAAACCTGTACAACTATATTAGAAGAATATTTTATACTTTGGATTCACTTTAGTTCATTTTAATATGAACACAAGTAATAACTTGGTATATAATATATACAAAATACATTACTTACATAGTCTATTTTATGTGTTGCACCAAAAAGTATATAACAATTATATGCATACCCTTCCAAATTCATTATTTTCTCATAAGACTTTGGAAATTATTCCAACCACCTACTAAAGTACGAGAACATTGTACAACATCGTCTCACCATTAAAATATTCAACGATTTCTCCTTTAAAATTTTACAAGGGATAATTTCTTATCCATTAATATTTTGTCTATGCTAATGTTCTTCAGTGGATGTTATAATTTCACAGTTTAATATTTTGTAGATTACTATTGTTCTTTCCATTAATTATTCATTATGTTTGATAACTAATATTTTTATATGGATCCAAATTTTAATGATGGGCCTCTTGTATGCGAGGACCCATTAGGTTTGGTACTCCATGCTCTCCCTTCGTCTAGAAACGCCTCATGATTGCGCTTGTTCGCACATGGAAAGGCCATACTCACATGTATAAGTGGGCCTTCTCTCTTTAATGAAAAGTATTATTCTTATTTCTTAATTAAATGTCATATGGATTAATAAATTCATGTACACTTACTTAGTTAAATGTCATATGGACTAATAAAGTCATGTATAGTTCTCTACATGTTACAATCTTTGTTATTTGGGACAAGAAGGATGGGAACAAGATCCTAGGCTTCCAAGGAGGAGATCACAGAAAATCGGTTTCTTTAAAACTTAGACAAGGCAAATTATCATAGATGAAAATATAAAATCAACTTTATAGTCTATATCTAGGAATAATTTACTGTAGTTTATTAATGCAATGTGTTACTTTATTAGATATGGGAACAACTTATTGATTGTAACAATACATCATATTTTTCTAATGAGATTCCTTCCCACAATGTGAGAAATTTTTATTCATTTCATGGTTGCTTTGAAAGTTATATTTACACAATATAAATATATATATATATATATATATATATATATATATATATATGTGTGTGTGTGTGTGTGTGTGTAAATGTTTGCGAACGTGTATAAAAACTTAATTATAATGCAGATATAAAGTCACACAACAACCCTTGTATGGATATTCTATTATGATCTCATTATTTCTCTCATAATGAACATAATATAGTACATTCTTGTGTAAGTTCTCATTATTAAATTATCGTGAAATTCTTAGCTACTCAACAATAAAGTGAGACTCTACAACTCTTATTTTTTCTTTAATATTCATAATATACAGTAGAAAATGTACATTTGAATATTTCCAAAACAACAACATGACAATAAATGTATATAAATGGAACGTGGAAAATAGAAGGAACAACAAAGTTCCACCCAACCATAGAGAGGATCAACCAAATTTACTTGATCCAGTCACCTCCAAGCCTAATCATGAATCCATAAGGATGAAAAGAGAAGCCTTCTTTATCAACAAGCCTTTTTATTTCTGCGGTTTCCTAACACTTCAATGCTCACACAGAAACCCTTCATCTCTCTTGATTTTTTTTTATTTTTTTTAAATGTTCCAGAGAATATTTATGTGTTCAACATGCTAAGAAACATCTTGCCTCCTCAAACGTGTGTATTTATCGAGTTTCCGTAGGTCTTAGTATTTTCCTCCAAACTCTTTTTCCCCCTTGGGATTTTTTTGCAGCTTGGGAATCCTTGATTTTCAAGTTGTGTCAATCATGTAGATTGACTTTCGACAAATGTCCTTTCATGTTTGTGGTTAGATTCATCTTGTTGCCCACTCATGGATTAATAATCATCTCTTTTTAACTTGTTTTTTCTGTATGTTCCCACCTTTATTAATTAAATAAAAAAATTGTCTCTTACATCTCTTGAGTAAATAAGGACACTTGGCAAGTCATTATCTTGCAGAATAATTAAATTAATAGCAATCAATTTTTTTCTACAAATCCTAATTTCATATTTTCCAATTAAGGAAATTTATTAACATGCCAAATACTTTATTTGAGGGGGAGGGTATTACAAGATGCAAACAGGGTTGTTTTCCACACACAACCAGGTAAAAAAATCTCCCAAGGGATCATGTTTATTTATGCATTATGCTTTCATTGTTTATATATTGATGAAACTCTATGAAAGGGTTATCTCTATGTATATTCGAGTTTCTAGAAGAGCAATTTTATTTTCTTCATGATATTTCAGTAGATTTTTAATGAATATTTCTAGTTATGAGCCTGGATGTTTGTATAATCAATTATTCTTTATGGTTATATACTTAACCCACGGTGATACCCGTTGACCATTTTGGTGTTTCTACCCAATAGTTTGTCATATAGAAGGGATGTTGTGGGATTTTTTTAGAGGAAAAGTCTTTTTAATATTTCAGAGATGGGGTAAGGATTTATTACTAAATAAAATTCGAGACCATGATTTACTATGCATTTACTATTCATTTGTAACTTATCATTTTTTGAGATAAGAGACAAGGCATTTTCCCAGTTTTTGTCGATACCCAAAGGGTTTACTTCCCATACATGCAAATTTGTTTTGCTAGAATGAGGCTTGTTTGATTCTTACCTGAAATTTATATCAAATACCAGTTCACTAATGTACAATATTCATCCAGTAAAAGATTTTGAATTCCTACCATCAACAACTCTTTGTTTACAGCAATGACTTCCACGAATTTACTCTCGCTATTTACCTTCAATATTTTTAGAGTTATCGACATAACCATCTCTGAATTGAATTAAGTTTAATGTGATGTATGTATGTATGTATATTGATTATGTACACAACTAAGGGTTATGTCCTATAGTATTTTTCCAGAACCTACCCTAACTCTCACTCTGAAAAGTCCCTCAAGGATTTCACTATGAAACTTAGTATTTTGATACAATAATAAGTCCAACCAACATCGTTGTGATTTTGTATATGTAAACTAAAATATGATTCAGGCTCCTTCATTGAATTACCATACTCCTCAATGATTTACTCTACATTACTCATAAAAAATTTATGTTGTCACAGAATCTTTTATGTTGAAATTTGACTTAATAGTTTAATATCCTTCACATGATCTGTAAAGACTTTATTTTGATTATGTTTGAATGAATGATTTATGGGTAAAATTTTAATTATGGGTCCCTTTATTTTATGAGGGAACCCACCAGATGCAACCAAAATTCCTTCTCCAACTTACTTTTTTCGATGCCTACAACATTCCAGTGTTTCTCTAGTAGATCGACTGAGGTAATTTCTGTTTTATTTAATGTTGTTAATAGATTTATATTTCAACATTCTTTTGGTAAAAAAATTTACAACAGGTTGACCAAGTTCTATGTGTTGGATTACTAAGAGGGGGGGGTGAATCAGTAATAGAGAAATTTAATCATTTTTCACCATAAAATGAAAGTGTTATATCAATGTAGCATTATAATACAATACTTGTAGAGTAAATAAAAAATGAACAAATGAGAAATCACACACATACAAAGTACAACAATGTTTTACGTGGAAACCCAAAGAGGGAGAAAACAACAAATTGTTTTTTCTTATATCTCTTTAAGAATTACATTCATTGGAAGTACCAACTTCTTTTCTTTTCCATCTGCAACTGGAAGGAGGCTCCAACCCCCTAGTTTCTTAGGCTACAACCTGAGTGAAGTTTCAGCTCCCCAATTCTATTGTTACAACTAGAAGTAGGCTACAACTGCCTATGTTCTCCAAATACAATCGGAAGGTGGCTACAACCACGTGTCCTTTCCCTGTCCAACCTCCCTGATGTATAAGTAGAATGATGGAACCATTATCACACTATTACTATGATATATATTGTTGTAAACCTTTACCAATCAACCTACACCAAAAATTGTGTACCAATAACCTGAACGATGCATCAACTTGTACCTCAACCTGTAATCAACCTCTACCATAAAAAATTGCATCAACCATGCACCAACTTGTACCAAATAACCTGTAATAAACATGTACCATAAACAAGTGCATCAACCATGCGCCAACCTGTACCTCAACCTATACCATCAACGAGTGCATCAACCATGTACCAAACCTATACGAATAACCTATCACAACATTAACCTGTCCAAACAACCTATCTCAACAACCTGTCTAATCAATCTTATCAACCAAATCAGATCTACTCATAAATATCAATCACCAAGACAAATCACAAATATGTACATCAACCAAGCATAAAAAAATAACTAATAATCATCACTAACATCAATATTTTCTTCTAATAATATACGAATACAAGTATGCTACATCATCAATAAACCATGTGTCAACAATACTACTAACAAGTGCCTCCAACCATGTACCAAGTATGTACCAATTATGTATGAACTACTCATCAACTATGACTCATCAATATGGACAAACATAATCAACTATACACCTCATGTATGCACCAACTCATCAGCTACTTGTCTCAACCATGTACCCAACAATTACCTCAAATAAAATCCCTCATCAATTTCATGATCCAAATATGATTTGTAACTCTGTAATAGACTCGGTGTATAGTATCACATGACTACAAACGTTCATTAACTTTAACAACAAGAGACTATCATTTTCATCAAACTTTACTTTAGTCTCACATGACTAGTTTTGGATTATTCAACAATCCTAACTTGAAATAATCATAACTATGTACCTGTAATGAATAAAGATATGAAAATAATACACAATCTTATTCAGTTTTTTTTTTTGCAATTCCTCTAGGTGTCATTACTTGGAGCCTCTCAGAAAATGAGTTATAGAAAAAATGGCATACCTTGTTGAATTTTATTTTATTCTAGAGATCGAACTTGTAGAGCGTACCCCGCACTTAATATTTGTTTTATGGATCTGAAAATTGTACACATAATAATAAATACTATACTCTAACCCACACACTTGGTCTTACTAAACTTTGATATGTTACGAAGAAGTTATGTTGTTGTTACACGAAACACATGTTTTAGACTAGTTTCAGGACTAGCCACAAATCTTATTTTCCACAAAGTGTAACTCCCAAAATACACTGACCCACAAGATGAATTTTTACCACAGCTACTTGGATATGTTTACTCAACTTCTTCCCAATTTCACAGTATGAATCATTCTAGAAAAAAACGTTATTGTGAAAATGGTGAGATGACCTGTAAATAACATACCTTAGAAAGCATCCTCAAAAGAATTTACCTCCCTTGAATTTTTCCCTTCTTTACTTCACCTTCCCTCTGAAATTCAGTTTAGATATCTTTTGGTTACCTTAGTCACTTGTAGATATTCAATATGCTCAAATGCGATTAAAATGATAGATCCTTGCGTCTTATTTATACTTTCATGTAGCTTCCTCAAGGGGTTACCTTTTAACCATCTTAACCCACTTCCCTATGTACAATATGTTGTTTCTGCAATATACTCTACCTCAATTGTAGATAAGGATATTGATGATTGTTTTTTGCTTAACCATGATACTAAAAACTCACCCAAGTGGAACGTTTCTCCATTGGTGCTTCATTGGTCGTCAATGCAACCTTCCATATC
The DNA here is from genome assembly GCA_009831015.1 of Picea engelmannii. Classification (NCBI taxonomy): domain Eukaryota; kingdom Viridiplantae; phylum Streptophyta; class Pinopsida; order Pinales; family Pinaceae; genus Picea; species Picea engelmannii. The sequence goes on from ML776977.1 coordinate 118,142, forward strand.
TGCATCTATGTAGGGAATAAGTAATAGATCCTTTCCTTTTGGATACCATAATCCAAACACTTATGTTCCTTTGAGATATCTAAAAATCATTTTCACTGCTAATACATGTGATTCCTTTGGTGTTGCTTGAAATTGTGCCACCTCTCCAACTTCCTTCATTACATATGGTCTGTATGTTGTCACATCTAGTAATATACCAATCATTGACATGTATTGCCTCTGTTTTGTAGACTTTGAATCATCATCTTTGCTCAACTTTCAACTGGTTTGCATGGGAGTGGTAACTAGTTTGCAATATTCCATTTTGAACCTCTTGATCATTTCTCTGGTATACTTAGTTTGAGAAATAAAAATTCCTTGGTTTTTTGACATATCTGAAGACCCAGAAAGAAGGATAGTTCTGCAAGTAATGACACTTCAAATTCATTCTACATAGCCTTTGCAATTTTCTAGCTTAACGTGTCATTAGTACTTCCAAAAACAATATCATCAACATAAATTTCAATTAATAAATTACTACCTTGAGTTACATTGATGTAGAGGTTGTTGTTTATGCTTCCTTTCCATAGTTCGTAGGGAGTTTTTTCATTGTTTTTCTGAGCATTACTTTGTTTTGAATGTGAATTGTTGTATGCACTGCATGTGTCCAAAAAATATCTATCAATTTGGAATCCATTAACATTGTTTGAGCCATTTCCTGTGTAATTATCATTCATTATGATAATGTTCCTTTTTCTCTAAACCAATCTATGAATCCATCCTCTCGTCCACTGTCATATATCTATCCAAACCTACTAAGTATTCTTACAAATCCATCTCTGTCCATACTTTCCAAGACTCTACTTGCGCAATCGTCCATAATGCTGACCCATTTATCACTATACTATCATGAAGTCTTGATTAATCTATGAAATTGTGCTTTTGCTAACTAATTGCTCTGGATCTATCTTCTCAAATTTTGCAAGTTTCTTCAAGGAAGGTTCTTTGGTCTATCACGACAATCGCATAAGCTCCCCCTGTCTAATATTCATATTACCTGGGAGTCTCTAAGATGGATGGATCAGAACAATTTCCGCTCTGATGTGTATTCATCATCTCTGATGTGTATTCATCATCATCTTCATTGATAGATTCACCATCATCTTCATTGGTAGATTCATCATCTCTCTAAGCTATGACTTCTTTGTTTTTGTCTGGGGATTCACCTTTCACTATAATGACTGAAAGTACAATCTCTTGAACCTGTTCCTTATTTACATGCCCTTCTTTTTTCTCGGTTTTTTTTTCCAAACCTTTCTCTATCTGACATCCTTCTTTTTCTCTGTGGAATTTTCTTCATCTCAGTTTATTGTCAATATTATGATCTTTGGGACATGGAACTTTTTCACTTGTTCTTTTTGTTTTCATATCCACACTTTAATACATCTGATATCAGTTTTTTCTTTCATGGAAGTATCGATCATGCTTCTACAATCACTAGCTATGTGTCCATAGTTATGACATTTGTAGCATTCCATGTTACGTGGGGCCACATAGGCATTTCTTGCTTGAAAATTTCTTTTATAATCTCTGCAATCTGCAACCTTATGTCAAAAGTTAGTACACTAAAAACAATCACCATAAAATAAATTTGCATACCTGGGAGTGAATGATCTTCTTTGTGGCGTAGTCCTTCTAAATTTTTGTCTTGATTGATCATGATTGAAGCTTCTTTGTGGATTGAACATGGAAGGTCTTATTGAAAATGTATATTCAATAGTTTTCTTAGAATTTGGTTGACCGTGATTCCTTCCTTTAAGTACTTCTACATGACTCTTTTTATTTTCTTCATTGTTATTTTATATAAACCTAGAGTGATTATCTTCATTCTCTATAACTGATGTGTATGTTTTTGTCTCTTCAACGTTCTTGTTAAGCTTGACGATTTTAATTCTCAATGTGACAACTTCTTCTTCAATCTTCTCAACCTCTTCTTCTTTCTTCATTATCTGAGACTTCATGACTTCTTCTTTTCATTTTGCTTCTTCAAGATGAATTTTTAATGTGATTATTTATTCTTCAAGTCCTTTCTCTTCTTGACCAAACTCTACCTCAAGCTGGTTTAGATCGTTATTTCTTTCCTTAAGATGATCTGTCAATATCTTCTCTGTCATTTCTCCATCTTCCTTCTATGCTTCTATGTTGGCTTCCAAATATTTCTTTTGATATTCAAGATTTTCTTCGATTTTTTTGGCTTCTTCTAGGTGAGTTCTTAAGTTCTCGATGACGTGTTGGGATTCTTAAAAAATGTGAACACTTTCCTTTTGTTTCATAAATTCTTTCTTGATTGACTTGTTTTCTTCTCTTAGTTCATCTAAAACACTAATCAATTACGCTTCATAATTTTATTTTTTTTCAATTAGTTTTTCTGTCTCATTTCCTTCATGGCATTGTATTTCAAGATGTCTATGTTTTTCACAATTAAAGAAAAACAACATACCTCTGGTGATTACGTACTCTTCATCTTCTAAATATGTTTGACATGGTGAATATAATTAATCTTGATCTGTATCTACATCTTCTTTTCCATTGTTTGAATTTACGATGGGTGAATAATATATGTCATGTAACTTTTCCCAAAATTCTTTGGTTGATCAATATTTACCAACCTTTTATCTTACCGCATTAGGTAATCCTTCCTAGATGAAATCTATTTTTATTTTGTTATTATTTTTCAATTCCTTATTGGTTGTAGTCTTTGCCCTCTTTGAACTATCATATCCTGTAACAACTGATAGCCAAATATAATGTCCCTGTGCGGGTAAAAATACTTTCTTCCTTCTGCTCCACATCTCATACTTAAAACAATTATGACCATTAAACATTGGTACTCCATTCTTAGAATAATCCATGATCTCCTTCCAGTGGTTAAAATATTTCATGAAGGACCTGACTCTGATACCAATTGTTGGATTATTGAGAGGAGGGTGAATCAGGAATAGATCAAATTAATCCTTTTTCACCATAGAATGAAAGTGTTATATCAATGTAGAATTATCATCGAATGTTTCCTGAGTAAATAAACAATGAACAAATGATAAATCACACACATACACATTACACTAGTGTTTTACGTGGAAACCCATAGAGGGAGAAAACCACATAATGTTTTTTCTTATATGTCTTTTAGAATTACATTCATTAGAAAAACCAACTTCCTTTCTTTTCCAACTGCAACTGGAAGGAAACTCCAACCCCCTAGTTTCTCAGGCTATAACCTGAGGGAAGCTCCAACTCCCTGATTCTCTAGCTACAACTAGAAGGATGTTATAACCCCCTATGTTCTATAGCTACAACTGGAAGGTGGCTACAACCGCATGTCCTTGCCTCATCCAACCGCCCTGACGTATAAGTAGAATGATGGAACCACTGTCACACTATTACTGTGAGATATACTGTTTTAAACCTGTACCAATCAACCTGCACCAAACAACTTGTACCAATAACTTGAACCATGCATCAACTTGTACCTCAACCTCTAATAAACCTGTACCATAAATGAGTGCATCAACCATGCACCAACATGTACCAAACAATCTGTAATCAACCTGTACCATAAACAAGTGCATCAACCATGCACGGAACTGTACCTCAACCTGTACCATCAATGAGTGCATCAACCATGCACCAAACCTGTATGAATAACCTGTCACAACAACATGTCCAAACAACCTATCACAACAACCTGTCTCATCAATCTTATCAACCAAATCAGATCTACTCATAAATATCAATCACCAAGACAAATCTCAAAGATGTGCATCAACCAAGCATAACAAAACAACTCATAATCATCAATAAGATCAATATGTTATTCTAATAATATACGAATACAAGTATGCTACATCATCAATAAACTATGCGTCAACAATACTACTAACAAGTGCCTCCAACGATGTACCAAGTATGTACCAATCATGTATCAACTACTCATCAATATGTACCACCCAGGGATGATTTTAAGAATGGAAATTTATTTTAAAATGTAGAAAACTTGGCGATTATTTCTAATCCTTCATATGTCAACTATAAATGTTTGGCGATATTTTTGTAAAAATATTCAAATTTCTAAGTATTTTATATAGTTTTTATAAAATTTTGGTGATTTTTAAGGTAAAATAATTTTATCCTATATAATTTGGGCGAATCATTTTTAAAATAGCGAATCTCATTTTTGGAAAAAACATGGAAAATTTGCCCATGACCGAAATTTAGCCCCTAAAATCATCCCTCGTACTACTACCAACATCATCCACTATACACCTCATGTATGCCCCAACTCATCAACTACTTGTCTCAACTATGTACCCAACATGTACCTCAAACAAAATCCCTCATCAATTTTATCATCCAAATATGATTTGTAACTCTGTAATAGACCCGGTGTATAAGATCACATACATGCAAACGTTCCTTAACTTTAACAACAAGAGAGTATCATTTTCATCAAACTTTACTTTAGTCTCACATGACTAGTTTTGGATTAGTCAACAATCCTAACTTGAAATAATCATAACTATGTACCTGTAATGAATAAAGATCTGAAAGTAGTACACAATGTTATTCAGTTTTTGTTTTTCAATTCCTACAGGTGTCACTACTTGGAACCTCTCAGAAAAGGAGTTATAGAAAAAATGACATACCTTGTTGAATTCTCTCTTATTCTAGAGAGCGAAATTGTAGAGTGTACCCCGCACAGAATATTTGTTTTATGGATCTGAAAATTGTACACATAATAATAAATACTATACTCTAACCAACACACTTGGTCTTACTAAATTTGGATATGTTACAAAGAAAATATGTTGTTGTTACCTAAAACACATGTTTTAGACTAGTTTCAGGACTAGCCACAAACCCTATTTTCCACAGAGTGTAACTCCCAAAATACACTGACACACAAGATGAATTTTTACCATAGCTACTTGGATACGTTTACTCAACTTCCTCCCAATTTCAAGGAATGAATCATTCTAGAAAAAACGATATTGCTAAAATGGTGAGATGACTTGTAAATAACATACCTTAGAAAGCATCATCAAAAGAATTTATCCTCCCTTGAATTTTGGCCTTCTTTACTTCACCTTCCCTCTGAAATTCAGCTTAGATATCCTTTGGTTACCTCAGTCACTTGTAGATATTCAACATTCTCAAGTGTAATTAAAATGAGAAAGTCTTTCCTTTTATATATACTTTCATGTAGTTTCCTCAAGGGGTTACCTTTTAACCATCTTAACCCACTTTCCTTATTTTAGGGTTAACCCGCTTCTAACCACTTGTCTACTTAGTAATTTCTCCATTAAATTTATCATTTAAATAATTTATTTTGTATCCACTTTGATTTATAGTACACTCATCACTTCACTTTATTATTTAAATAATTTCTTCTTTTCAAACACTTTGACTACTTTGATGTTTTGGGGCTTCTAGATGATTCATGAGGGTTCTCCAACTTCACATGGCCATAACTCTCTTACCATGACGATTTATGTGACGTTTCACATACCAATGGAAATGGAATGACATGTACTATCCATATAGAATAGTCTTTCCTACAAATATATCAAAACTCGTACCATTATCCATCAAACAAACTTGGGTCCATTAACCAAAGCTAGGTTCTCCAACTTCACATGGCCATAACTCTGTAACTGTGAGGAGTTATGTGACATTACACATACAACTGGAAATGGAATGACATGTAATATCCATGTAGAATAGTCTTACCTTCAAATATATAAAAACTCATATCGTTATAAATAAATAAAACTTGGGTCCATTACTCAATCCTTTGTGCTACCAGAATTCGCTACCAAACTTTCTCCAAGGGTTGACATCAATTACTAAGGGCTGAAATCAATCTACAATATCAATCTCCAATGGTTGACATCAATTAAAACCAACAATTCGTACCAACTGTTCATCAACCTAAGCCAATTGTCTTACAATCTCCCCCTTTGGCATTGATGGCAACACGAACATTGTTGGAAACACTTATTCATGAAAGCATTCATGATTATACTCCTCATCAATGTTTTTATCTCTCCCCCTTTCACATCAATGGAAAAGGGTATATCCCTTTGGGGCTTCTCCCCTTGACTAAACTCTCCTTGGGGTTACTCCCCCTGTCTACATGCCTTTGTGCTCTCTATCCAAGCATTTCTATCATGCATCTGATAAATATCTCCCCTTTTGTCATCAATGGAAAAGGTATCTTTCCATCTGGGGTTGCTCCCCCTAATTGAACTATCCTTTGGGATACTCCCCCTAACTAAACTCTTCATGAAACTGATATCCCAACTGGAATTATCCTCTTTAGGGTGCTTCCTCATGTAAATCTAAGACATATAAGAAAATAATTCAAAATCATTCATTTTGTAGTATAAATTACTCTAAGTCTCTGGCGAAGATACTCAAAGGATTCCCGTGGAAGCGGGTTTGTAAATATGTCTGCCACTTGTTCTTTTCTGCCCACAAATTCAACTATGATGTTCTTCTCTGCAACCTATTTCTGTAGAAAGTGATACTTGATTGGAATGTGCTTCTTTTTGGAGTGCATCACCAGGTTCTTTGAGATACTTATGGTTCTTGTATTATCACAAAATATTGGAATGGGATCATCATACTCAACTTGTATATCTGTCAGCATTTTTTTCATCCATAGAACCCGTGTACAACATGTTGTTTCTGCAATATACTCTGCCTCAATTGTAGATAAGGATATTGATGATTGTTTCTTGCTTAACCATGATACTAAACACTCACCCAAGTAGAAGGTTTCTCCATTGGTGCTTCATTGGTCATCAATGCAACCATCCCAATATGCATCTATGTAGGGAATAAGTGATAAATCATTTCATTTTGGATACCATAATCTAAACTCTTATGTTCCTTTGAGATATCTGAAAATCATTTTCACTGCTAATACATGTGATTCCTTTGGTGTTTCTTGAAATCATGCCACATGTACAAATTCATCCATTATATCTGGTCTAGATGTTTTCACATATAGTACGCTACCAATCATTGACCTATATTTCCTCTATTTTGTAGACTTTGAATCATCATCTTTGCTCAACTTTCAACTGGTTTGCATAGGAGTGGTAACTAGTTTGCAATATTCCATTCCAAACCTTTTTAGCATTTCTCTGGTATACTTAGTTTGAGAAATAAAAATTCCTTGGTTTCTTTGACATATCTGAAGACCCAAAAAAGAATGATAGTTCTCCAAGTAATGACATTTCAAATTCATTCTACATATCCTTTGCAAATTTCTATCTTAACCTATCATTAGTACTTCCAAAAACAATATCATCAACATATATTTCAATTAATAAAATACTACCTTGTGTTACCTTGACGTAGATGTTGTTGTCTGCGCTTCCTTTCCATAGTTCATAGGGAGTTTTGTCATTGTTGTTTCTGAGCATTACCTTGTTTTGAATGTGAACTATTGTATGCACTGCATGTGTCCAAAAAATATCTATCAATTTGGAATCCATTAGCCATTTCTCGTGTAATTATCATCCATTATGATACTGTTCCTTTGTCTCTAAACCAATCTATGAATCCATGCTCTCATCCATTGTCATATATCTATACAAGCCTACTAAGTATTCTTATGAAAAGACTCTACTTGTTCAATTGTACATAATGCTGACCCATTTATTACTATACTATCATGAAGTCTTGATTAATCTATCAAATTGTACTTCTGCTAACTGACTGCTCTAGATTTGTCTTCTCAAATTATGCAAGTTACTCGAAGGAAGGTTCTTTGGTCTATCACAACTATCGCATAGACTCCCCCTGTCTAATATTCATATTACCCGGGAGTCTCTAAGCCAGATGGATCAGAACAATTCCTACTCTGATGTGTATTCGTCATCACCTTCATTGATGGATTCATCATCATCTTCATTGGTAGATTCATCATCATCTTCATTGGTAGATTTATCATCTCTCTAAGATATGACTTCTTTCTTTTTTTCTAGAGATTCATCTTTCACTACAATGACAGAAAGCACAATCTCTTGAACCTGTTCCTTATTGACATGTCCTTCTTTTCTTTCAGTTATTTTCCAATCCTTTCTCTATCTGACATCTTTCTTTTTCTCTGTGGAATTTTCTTCATCTCATTTTAGTGTCAATATTGCAATCTTTGGGACAAGTTTTTTCTTCACCTATTCTTCGTGTTTTCTTATCCACACTTTATTACTTCTGATATCAATATTCTCTTTCGTGGAAGTATTGATCATGCTTCTACAATCATTAGTTGTGTGTCCATAGTTATGACATTTGTAACATTCAATGTTACGTGGGGCCACATAGGCATTTCTTGCTTGAAATTTTTTTTATAATCCCCGCAATCTGCAACCTTATGTCAAAAGTTAGTACATTAAAAACAATCACCATAAAATAAATTTGCATACATGGGAGTGAATGATCTTCTTTGTGGCATAGTCCTTCTGATTTTTTTCCTTGATTGATCATGATTGGAGCTTCTTTGTGGCTTTAACATGGATGGTCCTCTTGAAGATGTATCTTCTATAGTTTTCTTAGATTTTGGTTGACCATGATTCCATCCTTTGAGTACTTCTACATAACTCTTTTTATTTTCTTCATTGTTATTTTCTAGAAACCTAGAGTGCTTCTCTTCATTCTCTATAACTTATGTGTATGTTTTTGTCTCTTCAACGTTCTTGTTGAGCTTGATGATTTTACTTCTCAGTGTGACTACTTATTCTTCAATATTCTCAACCTCTTCTTCTTTCTTCATTATCTGAGACTTCATGACTTCTTCTTTTCATTTTCCTTCTTCAAGCTGAATTTTTAATGTGATTATTTATTCTTCAAGTCCTTTCTCTTCTTGACCAAACTCTTCCTCAAGCTGGTTTAGATCGTTAGTTATTTCCTTAAGATGATTTGTCAATATATTTTCTCTCATTTCTGCTTCTTCCTTCTGTTCTTCTATGTTGGCTTCCAAATATTGCTTTTGATATTCAAGATTTTCTTCGATTTTTCTCGCTTCTTCTAGTTGAGTTCTTAAGTTCTTGATTGTAATGGCTGGATTTACATTTTACATCAATTTATTTTAATAAGATAACTAATTTCATAAGACAGTAATGAAATAACAGTAACTTCCATAACATTCAATAAATTTTACTAATTTAACTCATTCCTATGCAATTTTGTCAATATAATAAGATATATTAACAAATTAATTCAAAACAATGCATAATTCTTACCTGAACCTGATGCTACTATTTGCTCATCGCTTGCTTCCTTCCCGCTTCTTTAGAACACTACCCAAAACCGACCTCCCTGCCGACTAGTTAGCTCCTAGCCCTAGGATATCAACGGATATCCTAGCCCTCCGTGCCCAAAACCCCCAGCAAACCCCCGGTGCACTATGTCAATTCCAATCCAAATTTCACTCTGCCAATCCCCCGCTCCAAAATTCATCCCCTACTCCCATAGAATAATCCTCCCCCCCCAAACTCCTTTCCCCCCTTATCCCTCCTTCACCGACTTCCCTTCATTTACTCCCTTACCTAATATCTTATCCCATTTATTAAATATCTTATCCCATTTATTAATGCTTCTTATCCTTTATTTA
>ML776977.1:132532-168385 GCA_009831015.1 Picea engelmannii
ACATTTACACCCGATCTCACGGGTGTAAATGTGCGGGAAAACATCTTGAAATTCTGACAATACCAGATACTGATCTAATGACGATCCCTTCCTTTCATTCACTGCTTCCACTACATAAAGTCAACACCCTTGCCTCAAGCATCACTTAACCTTCATAGTGGATATAAAGCGTAATGACACTTTTCTCTGTACACCCTGGATCTCTATTGGTCTTCCTTCATCATCGACACAAAGCGCCCTCTTTGCGAAACAATATACCAAAGCTCGATGAGTTGCTAACCAATCCATTCCAATGATTAGGTCATATGCTCCGAGAGCAGTGACATATACTTTCAACTTGGTAGTACACACTCAGAGGTCTACTATACAATTATCGACACTAGGTCCTACTGCTTGTTTTTCCCCTGAAGCCATCTCGACTTGTTTAAAGTCATCGTGCTCGTAGGCTGCCAACCCACTCTTTTCTAATCCAGATGGTGAAATGAAACTATCTGTCGCACTAGAATCAAATAAAATCTTAACATTGATATGATTTAGCGTACCTGATGACTCCACCACCGTGGATTGATGTTCGGCCTAGCGGTTATTAACTGCTGCGTAAATATGGTGGTTGCCACCTGCTCTCCCCATCGGCGCCTTTCCTTCTCTATGCACGAAACCTGATTGTAGCTCTGGACAGTCACGTTCGTAATGGGGTCCTTCGCATCTCCAACAGGCAATATGAGATTGAACCAATGCACTGTTATGTGACTGATTCCTAAACGAGTTCCTTCCCCTAGAACCCCTGCCCCTACTCATTGTTCATTGAGATGGTCATGGTCCTGTCTACACCGTTGGCGATGAACGAGATGTTGCACTCGCTACCATTGAAATCCCTACAGCTATTGTCCTTGGCATGAATCTGTTACCATACGGCGGTGGCCTTGAGCCCCCTCCCCTAGGAAACGTCCTCGGGGCCTTTCCTAAGAACCCCGGGCGATGTAGAAATGTCGATCTTGCACCCCTAGCCAAGTTCATATGTTCTTCCACATAACGTGCACTTTCCACCGCCTCCGCTACTGAAGACGACTTCCACATCCTCACCATAGCTCTTGTCCTAGGGTTCAATCCATAGATGAAGCGCTTTGCCTGTTGTTGGTCACTATCCATATACGACACATATTTGACCAGTTCCATAAACCTGATCTCATATTCTTCTACCGTTTTGTTTCCCTGTACTAAGGCATGAAATGCCCCAACCCATTGTTCCTCGTAGTATGCTGGTAGATATTTCCTCCTGAACCTCTCCTCGAAAAATTCCCAAGATACCGTGTCTGGGGTAAGGTGCAGTTGTCTTTCCAAGCTACCTCACCAGTTCAGGGCGCTGTCCCTTAACTGAAAAATGGAAATATTCATCTTTGAGTTGGATGCATAGTCTCTTAAGGCAAAACACCTGGTCATGCCTTCCAACCATGCTTCCGCGCGTTCACTGGCGCGACCTCCGGCAAACTCTGAAAGTTTGATCTTCTGCAACTCTCCCCTGATGTCTTCAGGTGGAGGTCCTCCCCATGAATCCCTTGACGCTTCTGGATTACTCATTCCAGACGGTGGGGGTTCCACTTCATTCCTTGCCGGTTGTCGCCCCTTTAAAGTCTCGTTGATGGCTTCCAACGAGCGCAGTATGAGGGCTAGTTTAGGCGATGGAGGTGGTGGCGCTGGTGGTGTTGGAGGTGCTTGTGACGACACTCCCCTGCCTCGACTCCCTTGAGTCTTGACCATCCTGTGTGCTTTGACCTGCATCAACCAAAGTTGTCAGGGTGAGTTCCAGGATGTCTCAAATTGGTGCTACTCAAACTAGAAACAAGGTTAGGCGTAAGTTCTCTTTACTTGTTTGTAAACAGACGTTACTCCATTAGGGGATTGGCTAGGTTAGGGTTAGGTTTAAGAATCTAAGCTTCGTTTCTTCGCCCCTACGAAAACAACTATTGGCTGTCTGCCTTATAGATACGTTAACCTTGCGCCTCTATGCTTACGCTCCTAGTGCATATGTCGCGTCCTTCCCACTTGTCCTAGTCTGAGCCCTTTTAATTTACGCTTACAACTTGATTAAAAATGACTCCCTACCTTATGTTTATTAATTTACGCCGATATGTGTATACCAGCGCTATGTATTTTTCAGCGTTAGTGTTCTTCTTAAGACACCGCATTGAGCACATACGTCCCTTTGTGGGCTCCTCCATTTACGTCTTTGGTGCTTGATAGCTTGGCATGTGACCTATATGGCTCTAAAAGGTGCTTGATAGCTTGGCATGTGGTCTTGGGTATGACAGTTAAAGTATTTATTTGTGAAATTATTGTAAAAGAAACAACGCATGGCGCGTTGGTAGGGTGGATTTTGTAAAGACTCGACTGGTGGAAGGAGGTTTGGGGTTCAATTCCCACAAACTCCATAATTTTTTATTTATTTTTTACTTAGCCCCATATTATTCAACTTAACTAATATCTTATTAAACTAATTAACTTAACTTAACTTAACTAATTAGTTAATTAACTTAACTTAACTTAGTTAATTAGTTTAATAGTTTAATTATTTTTACTTAATTTAATTTAACTAATTTAACTTAATTTAATGTAATTAATTTATCTTAATTTAATTTAAATTTTAAATAAAATAAATAAATAAAGATTTATTTTGAAACCCCCCTTTTTTTTAAATAATTATAATTAAAATAAATAAATAAATAAATAAAAATTAAAAAAATTAAAACAATTAATTTATTACCATTTAAAATAATAATAAGAAAATAAACAACAAAATAAAATAAAATAAATAAAATAAATAAACTACTAGTGAAATACTTCACGTACACGAATCTGCATCGTGGGTCCTCGCATGAGGCCCACATGCCCGGTCTCCTGCTCTCAAAATCAAACACCTAAGAAAATCTGAAAGACGTTTGTCAAAATTTAGGTGGAAAACAATTCGATAGCATTCTTCCTTTTACTGAAGATAATCTGAAAGAGATCTGTCAAAATCTTGGGTTTACTGAAGAAAATATGAAAGACGTTTGTCAAAAACTTAGGTGGATCATCACGATCCAGAGAACATATCGTTGCTTCGGTTTGATGCATTATAGGAAGCAGACTACAGGCATGATTCCCTCTTGGTTTTCTCTACAGGAAGATCTCCAACATTATACAAGGAGCTGAGAAAGGAGAAACCTTTGCTGACCCCAAACATTACCATAATGTCTGTTGGAACAAAGATAACATATGGAGATGCGTTGAAACCTGATAAAGGATGGGAGGAAGTGTTGAATCAAGGGTGGGACAGAGGAATTGTGGTGGAAGAGGCATCTAGCTTCCCTCAGCTTAGGTTTCAGGTAGAGACAGAGCAGCGACCCCACAAAGTTGGCTTTTATATTGAGAAGACGAAGTCTTCAGAAGTGATTAATGCTCTTTCTAAACGGCTAGAAGAGCATCAGTTGGATGTCAAAATCATATATAGTGGAGGCATCGATCTGGACATACTACCAGAAGGTGCTGGCGAAGGACAGGCTTTAGCGTATTTGCTGAAGAAGTTCAATTCTGAGGGAAAATTGCCTCAGAATACTCTTGTCTGTGGAGATTCTGGCAATGATGTAGAATTGTTCAGCGTTGCGGGCTTTAGCATATTTACTGAATTTTGACAAAATCATGAAGAAGATTGAAGTTGTGGCTCAGCGGGTCAGTTGAGGAGATGGACGTTTAATTCAATTGTTGGCTGAGGGCTTCACACTACTCTACTGGTGCTACAATTTGCTGCTAAATTTGTGGGCCATATCCCATATCGAATCACCAGTTTCAATGGCCGATCCAAAGGCTTTTTTTCTCATTCTCTGTGTATTTTAACCCTCTGTGTGCTAATTTATGGCTCCTTGGTGGCCTCCTCCAACGACATGTATATGATCGGCACAGGTTCATATGACATCACGGGACCAGCCGTGGATGTGAACATGATGGGCTATGCCAACATGGAACAGATTGCCTCTGGTATTCATCTCAAGCTGAGTCATTTATTATGGGGGAACTGAATGGGAAGAGGCTTGTGTTCGTTAATTTGGATGCATGTATGGAATCCCAGCTTGTTACGATCAAGGTCCTCGAGCGTTTCAAGTCCAGGTATTTGAATTCAGGCCCCATGTATGCTAAGTAAGTGGTTATGTCAAACAGTAATAATATGAAAACAGTGCATTGCTAAATTGAAAGTTGGACCATTGTTTAACTACTTTCCATAGCCTACGAATTTGGTAGGAATCACAGATCGCAATAAGAGATATTGATAAGGTGAATATAGATTATTTCAGGCATGTGATCGAATTCCTACTGTGATCGAATTTCCGTACTGAAAAGGTCAATACGGCCGAATCTTACTACCATGCCTTGAAGCTGCTGCAAGTACCCGCCTAACTCAAAAGAAATCGTCATTATATATTTTAACATTATTATTCCTTCTGGGCTCCTTCCGTCAGTTTCATGTGTGTTAACTCAGGTGTTGGCCTGTGAATTATGGATTGTGTTGTGTGTTTGATCGACGCTCGCTTCCATAACATGGATATAGGGTTTACTCTTGCGGTAAAATTCTTATTTCGCCGAAAATATAGAGAATTTGCTGCTTATTTGCAATTTTTACCACAATTTTTTATTATTTAGCTGAAGATACGTAGGAGTAGCTACTTATATACAATTTTTGCTGTGAAATTATTTTTATTTGACTGAAATATAACATACTTGCGGCTTGTTTGTAATATTCTCTATAAAATTATGTTTACTTAGCAGAAAATATGGAGTGCTAATGAGATTCGAAAACGCAGGGCGGCAGGCGTACAGATTCTTTGAATGGGCCAGAAAACAGCAGGATTATAGTTTATAACTGATTGTACAAGATTGTAGTGGTCACTGGGTAAGAAAATATTTACATTTTATCTCATTCTTTCTATTGATCTGGATTCTAAATGAAAAGGGAACTGCAAGATTACGTGCACAGCGTAGTAGTGGTCACTGGGTAAGAAAATATTTACAGTTTATCAATACTCCCCTTTTTTTTTTTTTTTTTCAGGTTAAGCGGAGGGGAATTTGAGTTGGGAACGTGGCCCGTAAGGCTCCAATGTTTCAACTATAGCTCTGATACCAATTGTAATGGTTGGATTTACATTTTACATCAATTTATTTTGATAAACTAACTAATTTGAGTAATGAAATAACAGTAACTTCCATAACATTCAAGAAATTTTACTAATTTAACTCATTCCTATGCAATTTCATCAATATAATAAGATTTAATAACAAATTAATTCAAAACAATGCATAATTCTTACCTGAACCTGATGCTACTATTTTCTCACCACTTGCTTCCTTCCAGCTTCTATAGAACACTACCCAAAACCGACCTCCCTGTCGACTAGTTAGCTCCTAGCCCTAGGATATCAATGGATATCCTAGCCCTCCGTGCCCAAAACCCCTAGCAAACCCCCGGTGCACTGTGTCAATTCCAATCCAAATTTCACTCTACCAATCCCCTGCTCCAAAATTCATCCCCAACTCCCGTAGCATAATCCTCCCCACCAAACTCCTTTCCTCCCTTATCCCTCCTTCACCGACTTCCCTTCATTTACTCCCTTACCTAATATCTTATCCCATTATTAAATATCTTATCCCATTTATTAAATATCTTATCCCATTTATTAATGCTTCTTATCCTTTATTTAATGTTTGTTATCCCACTCTTATACGTAAGTTTTAATAACTTAAATTATCAACCATATTAAATCTTTACTCACATAATTAAGAGTTGATTAATAATTAAATAACCATTGACAATTATGAACAATTAATTAATGATAATTAATTTAGTTAACATTATATAAGAAACAATTTTTAGTATTATATTATTAAACTAATTATAATTAATAATCAAGGGTCGTTACATTGATGACATGTTGGGATTCTTAAAAAATTTGAAAACTTTTCATTTTTTTCATAAATTCTTTCTTGATTGACTTGTTTTCTTCTCTTAGTTCATCTAAAGCACTAATCAATTATGCTTCATAATTGACTTTTTTTTCAATTAGTTTTTCTGTCTCATTTCCTTCATGGCATTGTATTTCAAGATGTTCACATTTTTCACAATTAAAGGAAAACAACATACCGTTGGTGATTATGTACTCTTCATCTTTTGAATCTGTTTGACATGGTGAACATAATTAATCTTGATTTGTATCTAAATATTCTTTGGCATTGTTTGAATTTGTGATGGGTCAAGAATATATGTCATGTAACTTATCCCAAAATTCTTTTCTTGATCAACATTTACCAACCTTTTATCTTACCGCATTAGGTAATCCTTTCCAGATGAAATCCATTTTTATTTTGTTATTCTTTTTCAATTCCTTATTGGCTACAGTCTTTACCCTTTTTGAACTGTCATATCCTGTAACCACTGATAGCCAAATATAATGTCCATGTGCATGTAAAAATACTTTTGTCCTTCTGATCCACATCTCATACTTAAAACCATTACGACCATTAAACATTGGTACTCCATTCTTAGAATAATCCATGATCTCCTTCCAGTGGTTAAAATGTTTCGTGAAGGAACTGAATTTGATATGAATTATTGGATTACTAAGAGGGGGGTGAATCAGTAATAGAGAAAATTAATACTTTTTCACCATAAAATGCAAGTGTTATATCAATGTAGAATTATCATATAATATTTCCCAAGTAAATAAACAATGAACAATTGATAAATCACACACATACACAGTACACCAGTGTTTTCGGTGGAAACCCAAAGTGGGAGAAAACCACAGAATGTTTTTTCTTATATGTCTTTAAGAATTGCATTCATTGGAAGAACCAACTTCCTTTGTTTTCTAGCTGCAACTGGAAGGACACTCCAACCCCCTAGTTTCTCAGGCTACAACCTGAGGGAAGCTCCAACTCCCCAATTCTCTCGCTACAACCAGAAGGATGTTATAACCCCATATGTTCTCCGACTACAACTGGAAGCTGGATACAACCACCTATCCTTGACCTGTCCAACCACCCTGATGTGTAAGTAGAATTATGGAACCACTCTCACACTATTACTGTGAGATATATTGTTTTAAGCCTGTACCAATCAATTTGCACCAAACAACCTATACCAATAACCTGAACCATGCATCAACCATGCACCAAACTTGTACCTTAAACAAGTGACTCAACCATGCACCAACCAGTACCTCAACCTTTACCATCAACAAGTGCATCAACCATGCACCAAAAATGTACGAATAACCTGTCACAACAACTTGTCCAAACAACCTTTCACAACAACTTGTCTCATCAATATTATAAACCAAAGCAGATCTAGTCATCAAGATTAATACACAAGACAACTCTCAAATATGTGCATCAACCAAGCATAACACCACAACTCATAATCATCACCATGATCAATATGTGCTTCTAATAATATACCAATACAAGTATGCTACATCATCCATAAACCATGTGTCAACAATACTACTAACAAGTGTCTCCAACCATGTACCAATTATGTACCAATCATGTATCGACTACTCATCAACTATGACTCATCAAAATCTACCAAAATTATCAGCTATACACCTCATGTATGTGCCAACTCATCAACTACTTGTTTCAACCATGTACCCAACATGTACCTCAACCAAAATCCCTCATGAATTTCATCATCCAAATCTAATTTGTAGATATGTAATATACCTAGTGTATAATATCACATACTTTCAAAACTTTGTTAACTTTAACAACAAGAGACTAGTATTTTCATCAAACTTTACTTTAGTATCACATGACTAGTTTTGGATTAGTCAGCAACACTAACTTGAAATAATAATAACTATGTACCTATAATGAATACATATCTGAAAATAGTACACAATGTTCGTCAGTGTGTTTTATAAAATTCCTCCAGGTGTCACTACTTGGAACCTTTTAAAAAAGGAGTTATAGAAAAAATGGCATACCTTGTTGAATTTTGTCTTATTCCAGAGAGCGAACTTGTAAAGCATGCCCCACTCGAAATATTTGTTGTATGGATATGAAAATTGTACATACTGTACTATAACCAACACACTTGGTCTTAATAAATTTGGATATTTTATGAAGAAGTTATGACATTTTTACCTGAAACACTTGTTTTAGACTATTTTCAGGACTAGCCACAAACCCTATTTTCTACGGAGTGTAACTGCCAAAATACAATGACCCACAAGCTGAAATTTGTACCACATCCAGCTGGATATGTTTACTCAATGTCCTCCCAATTTTACAGTATGAATTATTCTATAAAAAAATATATTGCAAAAATGGTGAGATGACTTGTAAATAACATACCTTAGAAAGAATCATCAAAAGAATTTATCCTCCCTTGAATTTCATCCTTCTTTACTTCACCTTCCCTCTGAAATTTGGCTTAGATATCCTTTGTTTACCTTACTCACTTGTAGATATTCCATATGCTCAAGTGTAATTAAAATGAGATAGTCTTTCCTCTTAGTTATACTTTCATGTGGCTTCCTCAAGGTGTTACCTTTTAACCATCTTAACCCACTTTCCTTATTTTAGGGTTAACTCACTTCTAACCACTTGTCTACATAGTAATTTCTCCGTTAAATTTATTATTTAAATAATTTCTTTTATATCCACTTTGATTTATAGTACACTCATCACTTCACTTTATTATTTAAACAATTTCTTCTTAGCAAACACTTTGACTACTTTGACTTTTTGGGGCTTCTAGATGACTCATGAGGGTTCTCCAACTTCACATGGCCATAAATCTCTAACCATGAGGAGTTATGTGAAGTTCCACATACCACTAGAAATGGCATGAAATGCATTATCCATATAGAATATTCTTTCCTACAAATATATCAAAACTCATACCATTATCCATCAAACAAACTTGGGTCCATTACCCAAACCTAGGTTCTCCAACTTCACATGGACATAAATCTCTAACCGTGATGAGTTATGTGACGTTCCAGATACCACCGAAAATGGAATGACATTTACTATCCATATAGAATATTCTTACCATCAAATACATTAAAAATCATACTGTTCTACATCAAACAAACTTGGGTCCATTACCCAAACCTTTGTGCTACCAAAATATGCTACCAGACTTTCTCCAAGGGTTGACATCAATCACTAAGGATTGACATCAATCTACAATATCAATCTCCAATGGTTGAGTTCAATGAAAACCAACTATCCATACCAACTATCCATTAACCTAAGCCAACTATCTGACAATACGATTTTCTCGTAGGGATTGTATTCATAAGCCTCACGTGTTTCTAGGAAGAAATTACTCTCTAGAATATAAGGTGCGATTGACTTGTACAGAATTCCAATAATTCTTAGTCCTAATTTACACATTTAGTAAACCTCATTTTGTGTTCTTTCAGAGAAAATATTTATTATAATAATATCATGGCTACCTTTGAAAAGGTATTCGATTTCCAACCATCGGGGTATGCATGAAGTTCCGTTGTAAATAAAAAAAACTCTTTATAAGTATGTTCTTCATGAGAATTTATCTCTTTTGAATATGGTTGAAATTGTTATTTATCAAGATGATATTAAAGGGAACTTGTACTGATTTTTTTTATCTATGTATAATTTATGTACCTTGTCTAATTCATTGCTACGATTGTTTTTGTATTGTAATATAAGAAGAAATATTCTCTATAGATTTGTATAAATTTCTAAGAATTGCATGCCATCTCAATTCAAGCTTTCATTCATTGAATTTACCTTGTTCCTACCATTCAATTTTCAATGTAGAATTTCCTCAACTGTATCTAAATGTATGTACACAACATTTGCAAATCCTTAAAAAAGTAATATGATAACTTCTTATATCTAACATAACTTGTAACTAACAATATCTAATATGCAAGCAATATTCACTAGTAAGACAAAATATACATATGTGAACTAGATAAGTCGGAAACAAATGGAGCAACCATGTTCCACCCAACCATAGATGCAGAAAGTCCAAATTACTTGCCTTAATCACCCCCTAGCCTGACCATGACTCCATAAGGGTGAATGGAGATCCAATAATTAACTAATATTCCCTTTTACAGTTAAAAAATAATTTTCCTAACACAAGAGTTCTCACACAACAAATATATCCTTCAACAACGTACTAAGAAACATACTGCCTCCCATATATGTTGTATGTATCCTCATTATTCTTAAGAATTTTTATTGAATTCATTTCCCTCCTTGGAAATTCCCAGCTTTAGAAATCACTGATTTTTAGGGGTTGCTAGTGACAACACTCCACTATTGACACTTGTTAAATCCAACTCTGATTTAACTCAAACATGTTCCCCACTCATGGAGTCATAGTCAACTATTTTTAACCTAGTTGCTCCATCTATTTCCTACATTTAATAAATTAAATGTTTTTGTCTCTTACATATTTCCATCAAAAGGGGACAGTTGGAAAGTCAAACTCTTTCTCAATAATTAAAAATATAAAAGTTAAATGCCTTAATAAAACAAGGTACGAATTTCCATAACTGGAAATTATTCAATAAAAAATGTTTAATACTTGAGGATATTACATCCTCTCCCCCTTAAGTATAACATTGTCCTCATTGTTAGTATTTCCTTCCAATCATCACTTGGAACATAGTTGGATATGATTTCATCATTTCATCTTCCATCTCCCAAGTAGCCTCCTCAGGACTAAAGTGATTCCATTGGAATTTTACTTAGGTGACGGCTCTGTTCCAAAGTATTTTTTCTTTCTTGTCTATAATGCATGGGGGATTTGATTGGAACTCTCCCTCTGACTCCACTTGCACCATGTCCCAATCAATGATGTGAGAAGGATCATGAATATATTTTTTATAATAATGAAACATGAAAAACATTATGATTTTTCAAATTAGTAGGGAGTGCTAGTTGGCATGCCATTGGTCCAATTCAAGCTAAAACTTCGAATGGACCAAAAAATCTTGGTGCCAAATTGGAACATCTCCCTATCTTTAATGAGATCATTTTTTCTTTGACTTTAAGGTATACATGTTATCCAACATTAAATTCCTTATGCTATATTTTCTGATCTACATATTTTTTCTGTTGATTTTGCACAACCTTTAAATTTTGTTGCACCTTATTGACCATTTGTTCCATTTATTAGAGAATTTCTAGTCCAATCATTATTCAGTCAACCGGATGATCCCAATTGATAGTAGTTGTACATTTCCTACATTATACAACTTTGAAAGGACTCATTTTTTTTTATTCTTGATAACTATTATTGTATGCAAATTCAACTAAGTACAGGTACTCTTCCCACTTAGTTGGTTTCATTCTTACATACATTCGTAACATATATTCAATAATTTGGTTTGTACATTTTGTTTATCCATCTGTTTGCAGATGATAACTAGTATTGAATTTTAAATTAGTTTCCATACCTACAAACAATTATTTCGAGAAATTTAATGTAAATTTGACATCTCTATCTGAAATCACCATTTTAGGAATTCCATGCAATCTAAATATCTCTTTCATAAAAAAATTAACAATATTAATAGATTTATAAGTAGAGTTCATAGGAATAAAGTGAACATATATAATCAATGCCTTGATATATGAGTTAGGAGCTCTAGACCCCAATGGCTCAAAAGTTATCATGTTTGACATCACAGATGTGAAGCCTCGTTTGTCTTACCATGTGGAATTTCAAATCTGTGTGGGTTATTCGAAGTATACCATCAAGAGCGCAGTTGTTGATGAAGGTGTTACGACATGTGTGATGTCCATGATTTATTGGAAAACTCTTATCTCTCCGACTCTTTCTCAATCTCCAACCATGTTGCCTTCTTTTGACGGTAATTCCTTCCACCATCACGGTATTTTTCCTGCCTTTCTATTCCAGTTAGGTGGTAAGATGGTAGAGGTGGATGTTGAGGTGGTTGATGCGCCCCTTGATTAAAACTTGTTACTAGGATGCAATTGGACTTATGATATTACTGTCTTCGTATTCTCTGTCTTCCGGAGTCTTTTTTCTCCTCACGATGGGAATATTGCGATGGTCAACTAGTTATCCTTTGTGTATGCTAGCCCCAGTGCATCTATTGGACTATCGATCCCCATGGTCGAAAATTTTTAGTCGACAACTAAAAATATCAGTGTTGGAATGTATTCATCCCTTATGGGTACCTTCAACTTCATGGCACTGATTCACCATGTTTATGCCATGTCTAGTAGGGTCGTTTCATCAGAGATGTCAATTCCTTTCCGCACTTCCTATTTTTATGATTCTTAGACCCTACCTTCCTTGACTTCATCTTGTGAAGGTCAGTAGCATGCTCGAATGGCCATGCCACTATCAACAACGAAGATAGCGTATCAAGTTATTCTTGACTCTTTCGTCGATCCCGATCTTATTACCTCACCGACGGACGAGGAGGATCATGTTCTTAAGCCCATGTGGGCCACTTCATTGTCTTGTTCACATGACAGCCTCAATGAGGCTTTTCCCTTAGATGAAGATATTATTGAACCCATGAATGGTTCTGACAAACCTTGGGATGATATGCATCATTGCTCTTATTTTCTCCCAGAGCTTGCTAGAATCAAACAAGATGAATTTCGATCTACTTTGAGCGAGATAGTCGGTCACCCCATAGTTCCACTTGATACGCATGACATTTATACAGAATAAAATATGGAGAGTATATATCCTATCCTCATGATTGATATCTCCCGTACCCTTGGCAAGATTGAAAATGTACACATCGGTTCCGATTGTTCACCAAAAGAAATCTTGATCTACATTGAGTTGTTCAAGAAATTTCGAGATGTATTTGCTTGGTCATATGAAGAGATGCTAGGAGTAGACCCTCGAATTGTTGAGCATGATTTTAGAACTTATCTTGATGTTAAGCATATTCAACAATGTCTTACAACTGTCAATCTTCAAAAGGCCCCTGTTATTAAGGCAGAGGTAGAGAAACTGCTTAATCCTACATTTATCTACCCAATTCCCTTGACTGAATGAGTGTCCAATCCCGTTCCTATGAATAATAAGCAAGTAACCATCTGTGTATGCATGGAATTTCATGACATGAACAAAGCATATCCTAAAGGCAACTTCCCGATACCTTTCATCGATCAGATTATCGATGAGTGTGCCGGAAGAAAAGTTTTTTATTTTATGGACATATTTTTCAGGTTATAACCAAATTCAAATTAAACTCGAGGAACAACAAAAAATGACATTTATTTGTCCTTGGGGTACTTTCTCATACTAGAAGATGCCTTTCGGCCTTAAAAATGCTGGAGAAACCTTCCAATGTGCCATGACCTTCACATTCCACGATTTTAAGCATACAGTCGATGCTTATCTTGATGATCTTGTTGCTCACTCGTGTAAGAGAGTGGATCACTCTAAGCACCTTCGGCTAGTTTTTGAAAGATGTCATCATTATAGAATCTGGTTGAACCCTCATAAATGCATATTTTTCATTAGGATTGGACGTCTTCTAGGATTTTTAGTCTCTCAGACTAGGATCATGGTAGATCCATTAAAGGTTGAGGCAATACTTTGATTTCCTCCTCGCGTACTATACAACAACTTCAAGGCTTACAGGGGAAAGCTAACATTTTACATTGGTTTATAGTAAAATGTGCCAATATTACTAAGGGTTTCATGCTTCTTTTGAAGAAGGATACCCCTTTTATCTGGGATGATTTAGCCCAAGAATCCTTAGATGCTTTTAAGAAATCCTTGGTATCCACGCCTCTGCTGAAGTCTCCTGACTACAATAGGGATCACTGAAATCCAAAGAGAAGATTGGTGTGGTTTTATTTCAGGAGGATGATGATCTCTGCGAGCACGTCATCTACTATCTTAATCAAAACTTAGTCGGTCCTGAGCTCAATTATTCTCACGTTGAAAAGATAGCTTTGGCTTCTGTTCACACAGTCCAATGATTACTCCATTATATATTTCTTTGCAAAAGTACTATGGCTGCCGATGCCAATCCATTTCAATACATCCTTACCAGGCATATCATAGGGGGAAAATACAATAAATGGATTGTCATTTTACAAGAATTCGATCTCGATTTAGCTTCTGCGAAATCCAAGAAATCACTAGTCTTTGCAGAGTTAATATCCGACTTCCCATGATTGGATGAGGATGTCATTCATGTTGATTCATTTGCGGATGAACACATTTTCCTTGTCTTGTCATCCAACCCCTGGTATGGAGACCTTGTTCTCTATCTTCAAACTTTGAAGTTTCCTCAACATCTATCACAAGATGACCGATGACATGTATGATACCAAGATAAGAATTACATTATCATCAGCGATGCTTTCTATCACCGAGGAATAGACAATATCATCTGTCTTTGTTTAATTCATGAAGAAGCCATGGAAGTTCTAAATGATTTCCACAATGGGGCTTGTGGTGGTCATCTATCCGGGATTGCAACAACCCAGAAAATTTTGTGAGCCGGTTATTTTTCACCATCTATCTTTAAATATTGCATTGAAGTGGTTAATAAGTGTCACCCATGCTAGGTGTTCTCTCGAAAAATGCGCTCACATCCATCCCCTCTCCATTGAGTCATTACCTTCGGTCCCTTCACCAAGTGGGGGGTGGACTTTGTGGATTGTAACCGAATTTGGGTTGGGGGGAATCAACACATTATCATGGTCATAGACTACTTTACTAAGTGGGTCAAGGCCATGTCTATAGTTAAATCTGATGAGAATATTGTCGCCTTCTTCATATTCAATCAAATTAACACCAGGTTCGATATCCCGAGTGAGATTTTCACTAATCATGGTAGTCACTTTCAGAATGAAATGATGTTAGAACTAGCATCCGAGTTGGGGTTTAAGAATGGTCATTATTCCCCTTACTACCCCAAGGAAAATGGATAGGTAGAGGCCGTCAATAAGTCTCTCAAGACCATTTTGCAGAAAACAATCAGCCAGAAAAAATATGGCAGAAATATTATGTTATATCCCGCACTCTGGGCATACCGAACCTCGGTCAATAATGCCACCAGATTTTCTTCTTTCCAGTTAGTACACAGTGTGGAGTCAATATTACATATTGAATGAGAAATCCATTCTCTTATATTTATAGTCACGCTCCTCCCTGACAGTTCTGATCTCGAGCGATGCCTCATACACCTAGAGAGACTTAACGAGCAACGTCAAGATGCCTTTATGACTATTGAGGCAAAAAAAAGACATGTCAAGGTCCAATACGATAAGTCTTTATGTCCTTGGTTGTATGATGAAGGTGAATTGGTCATTTTATATGATCAAGCCAAAGAACCACTGGGGGAAGGAAATTTCAAACCCATGTTGCACGGTCCCTATATCGTGCAACATGTCTTAGAAAAAGGAGCCTATGAGTTAGACTATTATGAAGGGAATATGTTAGCCATCCTTGGAATGGGATTTGCTTGAAAATATATTACGCTTGAGCTGTTACACATGATTTTGGTCATCATGATGATGTATTGATGATGGCGAACTCAAGCTCTTCATCAGAACTTTAACCTGAGAAAAAGTTATTTTCATCTCTTCCAGAAAACTCATTTTCGAAGACTGTTCACAGGCTGCTAGTATATTTGCCTGCAAGAATGCATGATTCTCACAGGATTCCTTAAGCCAGGGTGTGAGAAGTTCGAACTATGTTGAACTGCTAGGGTGCGAACTCTTTCTAAAGCAAGGAAAAAGATGAATTCTTGATGCTTCTAGAAGGGACTCTTCTAGAAGGATGAGATGGCATTCGAATGGTTATCCTAGTACTGGATTCCTTGATATTTTGGGATCATTCTTATCCAAGTAACTAGTTCATTCTATCCTATATATTGAGTGAATTCTCATGGAAAAGGTTAAGTAAGATTCATTGGAGAATTGGTGAAAGAATTGTGTGAAGGACTCAACATTGAACAACATCTTGAAGACTCTAGCAGGTCTATCAAGAAGATTTGATCTTCTTCATGCAAGGATTGAGCAAGTGTGTGTGTCAGAGCCAAGGGCCATCAAAAGGAAGCTTGCAGTATCAAGGCTCAAGTTGTAATATTTACTTTCCATTAATATGATATAGTAGCATGTCCCTTTCCCATAAATCTATTTCCACATCTTTGTATAATTCCTTGATCATATGCATAGATTCACTGTTGAATAGATTGTGCTTTCTTCACTTTGGCTGGTTTGTGTTGTCTTGGTCTTGGCCGCACGAGAGCACTGGAGCGAAGCGGGAGAAACAAAGACCATAGGAAGCGATAATAAGGTATGTTATTTTTTCTTGCCTCCTATTTAATTCAATGGTCAAAATCTAGGGAAAGAGTCATGTTCTGTCTTGCTTTGTTCTATATCCAGGTGGATCTAGGGAGATCGGTTAGTGTCCACACCCACGGATTTATCTAATAAAAAAAATGGCGACTCCACTAGGGACAATCCCATTTTCTTTGTGGCTTTTGGTGTTTTTCTACGGCCATTTGCTCTGGTTTCACTTTTCTCCTGTCCTATCAATCTCTGAGTCTTTAGGATATCTTGATAGACCCTCTGTGTTCAGAAGCCTTTTAAAATTTGGCTTCATTTTCGAAAATTTTGATTATGTTCAGAAATTCTTGCACTGTACTTCATTGCAGCCTACGAGAATAGGTAGAGTTCACACTCTGCCTTTAGGTTTGAGTGCGAGGTTATTGAACCCTGCTCAAGGGTCACCTGCAAGAATCTATGATTCTTGCACTATGTAATATTGTCTTCCTGCGAACTCATTTGTTCAAATTTTTGGATTTGAGTTTTGGCATTTTTAACTGCCCAGATCAATTTGATTGCCTCATAAGAGTTTTTTGGACCATTGATTGATGTTTTTCTTGTCTTCATTTGCATGCATGAATAGTCTTAGGATTTCAAGGATCTTCTTGTCACTTTTGTCTTGACTTTCGTTTCTTGACTTTACTTGGCACAACCATACTCTCCGATTTCGTGATCTGAGTGTGTTTGATTAGTTAAGAACCAGTGATTGTTTGAAATTTGAGTTTTTATTGGTCTTTATCATTTTCTTATTGTTTGAAAGATCACTTTCCTCATGCAATTGAAAGGACTAGTTTGGGTTTCTTTGTTTTAAGAAAGTTCATTATTGCTTTTAGTGAAATTTTTGAAACAAAAAGATTTAATTTCTTTCTTTGTATTAGATTGGGGGCATCCTTGCATTTCAAGTAGAGAAATTGCATGATTCTTGCCATTTTTTTCAAGTAGCGAAATTATCGTGAATCATGCATTGGTGTACAATACCTTTTTCTCATTTCTTGAGAATCTTGATATTGATGAGTTTTAAGATTTTGGGACATTGTGCATCTGGGAATGATAAATGGTTTCTCCTTCTCGTAGCATAGCTTTCATCGAAATGAAAACATTGCATCTTCATATCTTTTCATGATTTTCGAGTTGGTCAAAACACCATATTGTCCACGCCATATTCCTTTTGAGTAACAACATCCTTAAAAATAAAGCGCTTATAAAAATTGATTAGAAATTTTTATCTTCTCTGGTAGTAAACCTACATTAGATTAGTCGTAGGTCTTTGGAATAGGTGTGAAAGATAACTTTCCAAAGTTGCAAACAAACATAGAATCTTGAGTTAGGGAGAGGTTAAATCCACTTATGACATTTTGTCCTGGGAAGCCCTTCTAACACAAGGGTCAATCACGAGGTCGCATTAAGATTGGCAGAGTTACTCACCCCTCTTTGTTGGTCTTGGTGTAGATATTACGTGTATTATGGGGGTCGCTTGAGAGGTATACCCACAATGATGAGTGGAATCCTTTTAAGTTGATTTCGGGCTAGATACCCTGCCCTTGCCCATGGATCGGACTGTCGACTGTTTCTCCAGGAATCACTGTAGTGATTGGTAACCTTAGTGGCCTATCTCTTTAGGGTCTTTACACTAGGTGAATGTGGAGGGCAAAGTCTTCACAGTTTTTGGAATCGATGTTGGCCAAACTCACTCGATCTCCTTGGAGGCTATACCCATGATTATGTGTGGGAGCTTGCACCAGGGTGTAAGTCTGTTAAGCAGGTCGTCAGCATAACTTTTCCACCTGCTCTATCTCATCCCCTTCTTACATTGTTTCTGCGATGTTGGATTTCATCACCAACTAGTGTGCTCATTGTAAGAAGGTTTTGTTTGCTTGCTTGCTTACTAGATTTTTAGCGTGTGCTGTCTATTTTCCCTAGTGAAATATAGATTGGTTTTTTGTTTTTAATGGCGTCAGTTCCTGAAATGACCAATGAAGGAACCCCTGCTCCAGGGGAACCTTTTGTTTTTCCTTCTTATGGAAACATCGGTCCTCCTCACATCGCTACTTTGAGCCTTCTAGGTCACACAATTGGATTACCGGTGTGGTTGTTTTCCACTCAGGTAATCCCAAATGCAGTTAGTTCTTCAGTCACAAGCACGCCCCCCCAAGAGCATCAACCTCATGTTGATCCTTCACCTTCTTCACCAGTAAGTTCTTCTTCACCTTCTTCGCTTGCAATGTTGCCTTCCATTTCATCTTCTTCGTTAGGTGAAAGTTCTGAAGCTAGTAACCTGGTGAATAAGAAGAAGAAGAAAAGAAAGATTAAGAAGAAGAAAGATAAACAAGGGTCAAAACCTCCAACCACTGTCAAACATGTTGGAAAACAACTAGTTACTGTTACTCATGCTGGGAGTGTTTATGATGTCAAGATCACCCAAACAACCCGTAAGCCCAAGTACCCTTGTAGGCTTTGTAAGGGTAGCCATCTTCTTAAGGAATGCCCTGGTCTATCCAAGGTTATAGAAGCATGGTCTACACATCCTCACCAACCCATGTCGTTATCCTTTGAACAACATGCTGATGAATTCCCGTCAACTAGTCAAGATATAGTTGGGAAGAAGAAAAGTGGAGTCAATTTCCCATGCATGTTATGCAAAGGGAGTCATATCACTCACATTTTCCCTTATATGGACGAAGCCTCAAAATTACTGGAAGACATGATTGTTTCACAACCTCAACTTCCAGCTGCTTATCGTAATATTTCTCTCAACCCTCCAATAGTTGATGGAATGATCACTCTCGTCCCTTCATTGGTCAATCCGGTTGATCATGTAATCAATCTAGTCACGTCCTTAGTTGAACCAGTTGAGAAAGTGGTTGATCCAATCCCATCCTCAGTCGATCCCATTCTCCCATTAAAGAGTGTCACCCAAGTGGTTGATCTGTTTACAACTGTTGACCCCATTCTCCGCTTGGAGAATGAAACCCAAGTTGTTAATATGATCTCATCATCGATCGATCCTACTCTCTCACTAGAGAGAAAACCCAATACTACCCATGTTTTTCTCATTGATACAGAATCTCCCGTGCCGAGGGGTATTCCTCCTTCTCCCATAGGACCTCTCCAAGTAATGAGGCCATCCGTTTTGATTGGGGTGTGCTAACTGAACCTCGTCTTCCCTCTCACTTTCCTTTCCATATTACAGTGTAGGTTTGTGGTCGGGACGCTCCTCAGACACTGATAGATGAAGGTGCATTTGTTAGTATTTTGTCCTCTTTTGCTTGGCAAGCTTTGGGTTGTCCTCCACTTGCATCGGTTACACAGAATCTGTTAGCTTTTAACAGAAGAACTAGTCAGCCTTTAGGGACCCTTCCTCAGTTTTCTGTAACTTTGGGAGGGAAAATTTTCTTCATTGACGTCATGGTAGTCCCAAACCCCTTGGATTTTTCTTTACTCCTTAGGCGAGATTATGTCTATGCCATGAAAGATATTGTGTCTACTCTTTTTTGTATGATATCTTTCCCCCACGATGGACGAGTTGTGATTGTTGATCAACTTTCATTCATTGACCTTGCCTGGATTGCCTCCCTAAATGGTTCTTATATGCAGATGGTATCACCCTCGCCATAGGTCAATTATGTGGTGTTGTCACCCATGGCTTCAAATTTTGATGACTTAGATCTAGTAGTTGACATGGTAATCTCTTTGATAGGGTTGTTAGAGCCTGATCTCTTCACTCCTGTCCTGACCCTCGACATGGTGTCCTTCCAGAGTGTGTTTCTTCCTTCCAGTGAAGAACTCTTGGAAGCCATGATCGAGTTTTGTCCCTTGACATGGTGTCACTCCAGAGAATTGTCCCCTTGGAATCCATGATCAAGAGGAGAGGTTTGAGGATAGTTTTTGTGTCTCTCAGGCAACCTCGTTAAAAAATGAAATGAAGGTCCTTGAGCATAGTTTTCTAATTTCAAGCTCGTTAAAAAATGAAACCACTTGAGGATAGTTTTTGAGTCTCTAAGGCAACCTCGTTAAAAAATGAAATAGAGGTTACAAGCATAGTTCTTGTTTTTATGTCAAGATCGTTAAAACATGAAATAGTTTTCCCCCTCTCTATTTGAGTCAAGTCCTTTGTCTAGTATTTGAAGCTTCATTTCATTCTCCTTTGTCGTTGGATGAAACGAAGCTTGGGGGGCATTTTCCTCAGCCTCTGGACTTCATGCTGAAGTTAAGCCACTAGTTTCTTAAGCTGGGGGCTAAGTACCAACCATCCATGTGTTATGCATTGGGAAGTCCAAGCATAGTTTGCTATGGTTCAAGATTGTGTAAAAATGAAACCACTTACCTCAACCATAGTTTCCTCTGGTTCAAGCTTGTGTAAAAATGAAACCAGCTCCAAGCATAGTTTTGTTTAGCTTTTAAGCTTGTGTAAAAATTAAAATATATCCGAAGCATAGTTTTGTCTCATTTTAAATCTTGCGTAAAAATGAAAACAATCCCGAGCTTAGTATTTGTTCTTTCTCATGCTCGTAAATACATGAGAATAAGTTACCGAGCTTAGTCTTTTTTCTTTCTCATGCTCATAAATACATGAGAATAAGTTACTGAGCTTCGTCTTTTTTCTTTCTCATGCTCGTAAATCAATGAGAATGTAACTGAGTATACTTTTATCACTTTTTCGGACTCGTAAAGGTTATAGGAAAAAGGAACCCCCTGGAGTTCCCTTTAAGCTCTTTTTAGACTCTCTAAACATGAAAAGATTGTCGAGCGACCTTGTTCTTTTCACGTTCATTAAAGTATTTGAAGAAAATGTCTGTTGAGCGATAGTTTATCTCTTCTTCGGTCTCATCAGACTAATTTATGAAAAAGGAACTGGGAGAGTTCTCTTTAAGAGTTTCTCAGACTCTCTAAACATGAAAAACCCTTGAGTTTTCTTTCTTTGAACTCATTAAACAAACATTGAAAGACACATGATGGGACCGAACCACTCCTTCTTAGGGTTCGTTAAACATACTCTGAGGGACTCATCCAAAGGATGAGCTTAAATTTACAAGAATATGTTATCCTCCTCAAGCTTGTGTAAAAATAAAGAGGTACTCGCCAGAAATACAGGGGGGGAAATCGGGAAAGAAATGTATCTAAACCTGTATTCTGTGGAAGAGTCACTTTTGAACATGAAACCCTTTCAGTCACCTTGTGTCTAAGTTGGAAAATCCACGTGTCTCTTGATCATACTCCTATAAGATTACAAATTGGTCTGTGATCCTTGTTGTTGAGTCAG
The DNA here is from genome assembly GCA_009831015.1 of Picea engelmannii. Lineage (NCBI taxonomy): Eukaryota > Viridiplantae > Streptophyta > Pinopsida > Pinales > Pinaceae > Picea > Picea engelmannii. The sequence goes on from ML776977.1 coordinate 154,170, forward strand.
TATTTCCAAGACAGTTGTCATGTCATCAATATGTTCAAAGAAAAATTCAACCCGGAAAGCCTTCTATTGCATTGGCCATTTCTGCAGTCCTTAAGCCTTCTATTGTGTCGACCATCCTTGAGTAAGTCCTGAATCACTTGTTACTCTGATCTACATCAAATTTTGTTACTTGTTTCGTGTCATTGATGGGGGATACATCAAGGCCCTCCTGTGACGAGTTTTGTTCGGTCGACTTCAGCTCATTATCCGGAATCAAGACTTAGAAATTATTTGGTACCTTGGAGCTTGCATGGCTCAATGGCAGGTTTCCTCGATTTCGATAGTGGGTTTACATCATTGAACCATGATCGAAAGATTCCATTGGATGTTTAACTTCAACTCGTTTATTCGCACTCGATGGATTTTACTAGGGTACCTTGGGAGTCATGGACATCAATGGTGATTTCCCTCTCACTTGTTAACGGTTTCATCAATGACCGATAATCAAGTGGTTTCTGCCATGTTCGACTTCAACACATGTAATCACATGGTTAGATTCATACTTTGGGCGACGATATTGAAGACCCTGGATATCATATTTGTGATCCAGGTTGCAATGGAGTATATATAATTTGTGACACATAGATCCACTGTGTATGTCTCGTGGCTATTTCATCTTGATTTGAAATTTCTTGCATAGATCCACAGTGTATTTCGATGGCTATGCTATATTTTGACAGCATGGATCCAGAGTGTATGATTGGTGGCCATGACCCATGTCTATAATGTCATCAGTCTATGATCTGAGTATGGGAATGCATACCTCAGAGTTGATATATATGATATTCTGTAGATTCTTGGTTGTTCACAGGTTTTCGATTAGGTGTGCTTCTGGTTCCCGACACACACATGCAGCTTACAAAGTCTATCGGTTGTCATTGGTTCCAACATCATACTTTGGGGGGCATTATGTTACCCATGATTTTGGTCATCATGATGATGTATTGATGATGGTGTACTTAGGCTCTTCATAAGAACTTTCTCTTGAGAAAAATTTATTTTCATCTCTTCCAAAAAACTCATTTTTGAAGACTGTTCGTAGGCTGCTAGTATATTTTCCTACGAGAATGCATGATTCTCACAGGTTGCCTTAAGCTAGGGTGCGGGAAGTTCTCACTATGTTGAACTGCTAGGGTGCGAACTCTTTCTAAAGCAAGGAAAAATATGAATTATCGATGCTTCTAGAAGGGAATCTTCTAGAAGGATGAGATGGCATTCGAATGGTTATCCTAGTACTGGATTCCCTGATATTTTCGAATCATTCTTATCCAAGTAACTAATTCATTCTCTCCTATATATTGAGTGAAGTCTCATGGAAAAGGTTAAGCAAGATTCATTAGAGAATTGGTGAAAGAATTGTGTGAAGGACTCAACATTGAACAAGAGCTTGAAGACTCTAGTAGGTCTATCAAGAAGATTTGATCTTCTTCATGCAGGGATTGAGAAAGTGTGTGTCTCAGAGCCATGGGCCATCGAAAGGAAGTTTGCAACATCAAGGCTCAGGTTGTAATCTTTACTTTCCATTAATATGATACAGTATCATGTCCCTTTCCCATAAAGTTATTTCCACTTTATTGTATAATTCCTTGATCATATGCATAGATTGACTGTTGAATAGATTGTGCTTTCTTCACTTTGGTTGGTTTGTGTTGTCTTGGTCTTGGCTGCACGAGAGAACTGGAGCAAAGTGGGAGCAAAAAATACCATAGCAAGCAATAATAAGGTATGTTATTTGTTATTGCCTCCTATTTAATTCAATGGTGAAAATCTAGGGAAAGAGTCATGTTTTGTCTTGCTTTGTTCTAGATCCAGGTGGATCTAGGGGGATCGGTTAGTGTCCGCACCTACCGATTTATCCAATAACATGAGCCTCAATATTGGGCATAACTCTTTGTATACTATTGTAATTTAGTGTATATATATTTTCCCTTTATTTTTTGTCTTCGGCTTGCTTATCAAGTTTTCCCTTAGTTGGAAGATGTCAACAGAGTCTTTGGCCTACTTAGGATTCACAGAGGGAGCAAATCATCATACATGGAACTTGGCTTCTATAGCTTGGGGTTTACTCACTGGAGGGTCCACTAGTGTCTTTAGGTGGTGTATGCCTAGGGCCATCCATGAATAATGTGGTCGAATATAGCGTCGTTATAGAACTTTTGCACGATGTTGTTTCACATGGTATTGTCTCTTTGGAGGTTCACTTGGATTCCCAGTTAGTATTATGTCATTTGAATGACATGTACCTTGTGCGTGATCCTACTTTACTCCGATGATTCTTATGGGTACGTGTTTTAGAGCGACAATTTGGTTTTATTACTTATCATCACATACCTAGGAGTTCTAATTATGTACCTGATGCTTATGCTTGTTTCCTTTTAAGTTGGAATTTGTCACATAACTAAATCAGAGAAAACAATATCATCAATGTACACATTGTAATATAAGTAAAGTCAAAGAACCTTGTTTTATATATATTTCAAAAAATATAATGTTTATAGTACAAAATTGGGGCCAACACCCTCAATACACATATACAACAGATAATACAAAATCCATGACATCTACACATGTGATGTTGGATTTGTGTCATGATAACAAACTATGATGTTTGTGAGACATCGAAAGTGTCTCACCCAAGCTTTGGGTATGCCAACCACTTGTCGTCGCATGGCCTCCGACAGATCCTCTACCCGAACCATCGAAATCCTACGTGTCAAACGAGATAGGTTTCCTTGCATGTTTTAAAGGATTCTCTCTGCTTCTCCTCCCACCACCTCATCTCCCCAGTGTGTCCGACGATGTCGTGGAAGCCCATATGATCATCGCGGACCTATGTCTACGTCAGAAAAGTGTTTAGTTAGTACTTAATCATCATCTAAAAATATTTTTGTTTTATTCTAGAAAAATTCAAAAAAATGAAATATTTAAAAAACTTTGACATACCTATGTCCATGTAGGTGGACCTTGGTGGCAATGGAATGTCAAGGTCCCCTATGAATTTTATCCCTGCATAGGGGTAGTCATCCAGAGTAATGACATGTTGTCTCCACTAGTAAAATAAATCATCGTTGTAGGGTGTGGGCACCCTACCTCCCCCTTCTATCACATTACCTCAGTCCACCATGTCATGGCTGGATTGTGAGGTTCTCGAGGAATTATATCGACTCTAGGTCCCAAAAATTGAAATCGCTTGAAGAAAAAGCTACACAAGATAGATGCAAACCTGAACTTCCTCTTGTCACCCTGTTTTCATTTTGTCAACTGGATCTTCATATTAGCCAGTAGTGAGGCGCACCAATCATACACCGTGGGTCTCAAACACTCTATGGAATAGAACATGAGTGGCCTCATTGCCTGGTGAAACAAATCAGACCCTTTGATCTGGGTCAAAACGAGGACAACAAACTTGAGGTTTGGATTGTTGATCGCTCGGATGGGGAGTTGACTCCCAACCTTCTCGGTCCCTGATATACAGTGAGTGTCTATGTACTCTTCTATATTCATACTACTCCCAACTCTCCGAGCTTTGAGGTTCACCACCTCACCCATACTTGACAACCCTCTCAAGAAATATATATCCTCGACTTCAATCCTTAATGGTTTCTCATCAAGGTTGAAGCTCTCACTATCTGGATCCCAGTAATCCATGAGAAACTGCAGAAACCTCACTTGGGCCCTCATCCCTTTGAGTGCCCAAAATTTGTACAACCTGCATATTTTCAAGGCCATTTGGGCCCTCAAATATTTTTCCACAACAACATGTACCTCCTCATGTTCCTTTTCCCTACATTCTAGCACCATCCTGCAGAGAAACATCAATTTTTGAGTTAGAAACCATCAAAAACCTTGTTTACGAACTTGTAAACGTGATGCAATATTTGCAATCATGTATAGGGATGAGTACATGCAGTTTTTATTTTACACAATTATTTATAACCTCGCGTATACACGACCTGATGAGTGGTATCCCACGTACACCTAAATACCTAATTTACGCCTTAAATAACTTAAATTTTGAAACATAAATAAAAAATATAATCCAGTAGAAAGGAAGAGGAGGGGAAGATGAATTACCTGGTCTAGATGGTCTTTGATTCCATCCCTCACCACTCCTGCAATCGCCAGTTGAAGATTGGAGGTAATTTGGTCCAAATTTCACTATTTGGGTAAAAAAGTCAATTGACATAGTAAAATTTGGTTTTTGTTACTATTTATAGCAGTTTTTACCCACTTTACATAATTTCAGATCGTATTTTCCCCTAATGGACTAATACAATAGTGGATTGAGTTTGTTTTTGTAGTTTTCGCCAAAGATTCTCATGGTTCTTAGCATTATGTTGATCGTTTGTAACTACAGATAGGTATTTTTTCTACCCAACATATAGGATAAGTATCCATTCCATCATTCACATTTTCGTTGTCCTATAAATGTCACTCATATGCCTTAGGTACAAACCCATTTTTTAGTGACACAGAACCCTCCATCTGCTACAAGACGTGTCATTATCAAATGGTACAGACTTACCAAACATGGGTGCCCTAGTTAGATCCCCTACTCCATTTGGTTCCCATGCAGATATTTTTTCCGTAGTACCAGGAGTCCCTTATAGCTAATACATGACTTTATTCTGAGCCTCATTTCTCACTCATAAACATGCTGACATATTCCCAGATTACTCCCAACCGAGTTTGATTTAATCTCTTTTCTGACTCATTTTCAGAAAGAGAAAATATTGTCGAGTGAACTTGTCTCGTTCACATTCGTAAATTAGATTTGAAAGGATGTATATTTGGTACAAGTTTATAACTTTTTCAAACCAAGTAGAATAGGATTATGAAAAAGGACATTTTTTGGCGTTAAGTTGAGATTTCATCTCATTCCCTTGCTTGCAGTATTGATCCTATAGTTTGTTCTCTCTTTGCGTTATACATCGTTTTCCTTAGTAGTTTTTCATCCTCAACCAAGAAGAGCCTCATTTATATCCTTTGCAACTTGACACCCTATACCGAGGAGGGAACATTCCCTTGAGTGTCCATATACCGCATGCATCTTATTTCATTGAGCATAGGTATGTTCCACTATTGGAACTAGTTTTCCTTACTTGCAACACTTGTTTCCTCCTCTGTATCATACCATTCATTTGACTATGAAAAAAAAAATATGGCCGGGAAGGGAGTATTATCTTATATTGGCAGCAATTGTGTCACCTTTGAACAGAGAACAAAGTTATTGATTCCACTTGTCATCATAATTTTGGGTTTAGCATGGCCTTAAAAAGTTGAGATCATTACAGACAGTTTTCTCCACCGAGTGGTTACTCTTACAATCCCTATGGAGATTTTGATGGATGCCTCTTTCATATCTCAGTTTCATCATTGAGTCTATGCTACTAGAGTCTTCCATATGTTTCATGCTCTTGTTCAAAGGATGTCTATCAACCTGTGTCGGCCATTCCTCAGAAATCTTGACTTTGAATGTTGACCATACCCTCAATTTGTCTCAGAATCACATTGATTTGTAGTCCTATTATTCACCATGGTCCTACTTTCTTCATTGGTATGTAACCTTGAACCCAACAGTCGACATTTCATCAGTGGTTGTTGACTGGGTGGTTTCCCTTGTGTTCGATGGAAAGACATCTATTCACACATTGGGATTTGTGCAGTTCCTTGGATTTCATTAGCTTTACTGGTGGTTTCCTCTCCTTTGTCAACATTTTTCCTCATTGGCTGCTATTCAGAGGGTCTTTTTCGTGTATTGCTTGCACTTGGCACACACGAAAGATGCACAGGGTCTTTGGTTCTTGAACATGTTCTTCATACAATTTCCTCCAAATCATCAAGCTCCTTCTTTGTACCTCATGCTGAATGATGAGATATTCCTTAATTCTCTTCTTACAACGGGTCTCCTTCCATCGAATTCATCACATCTATTCTAGAAACGAGACCTATATTCCTATAAGTACCTAGAGGCTTGCACCCAATAGTGGCAGGTTCTCTCTCCATTGGCAGTTGGGAATACATCAATGTCTCATGATCAATGGATTTTCAAGTGTTTGACCCTGACTCCTTTATTCACACTTGTAAGAATGTACTTGGTGCCTTGATACCCACTTTCATCATCGGTAGGATGTCTCACATTTGTTAATGTTATACGTCAATGACTGGTAATCAAACAATGTCTTATTGTGTTCAACCTCAACTCCTTTATTCACATGATGTAGACTTGCACCTTTGGTGGATTATGTAGAAGACTTGAAGACATTAGTATGTAGCTACATATTTCTTGAGTTGTTGCTTCCTTTTCATTGGACCAGTACTTGTGTGACTTCAGTGATCATGGGAGACCATATTGTACTCAATTGTATACTTATATCTTCAGATTTATTTTGAGACTGGTTCTACTGAGGCCTTATTCATGACTAAGACAACCTTTTGCATGTAACCACATTTGTATTATTCTATTCATGGCCATGGACAATTGTTTGGTAATTTTTCACATGGATCTGCAGTGTAATTCATATGGGAAACCATGTATACAAAGTCAGTATAGATTTTAATGAGCAAATAGTTCTTCTAGTTGGGTTCCCATTTCTCAACTTCTGGGTTTTTTATAATGTATTTCGGTAATCGAAGATACTCCTCTGACCTCACACATTAGGGGGCATCTGTTATAGAAAGATTTTCCTCACCCCATGAAATCTTGCACATAAGGCATTTTTCCATTTCCCTATGCAAAATTGTCATCCCTTTTTGCAAATCCCAGAGTTAAAAAATACAATTTTTCCACATATATGCACCTTGCCTACTATACAACATGTGTATATGTAGGTTGCACCACTACAACCCATGTACATTGGGAAATGTGCCCAAAATTGAAAAATAGTGTCGGGTTTCCATGTCACGACATGAGATCAATGATCCTTGGCCTTCCATATACTGGAAACATTTCAACTTGGCCCTCCAATTTCACTTGAAGGATATAAATGGGCTAATTCTGAGCTATGGAAAAGAGGAGAAAGAATTCAACTTTGAGAGAAAAGTTACTTTGGAGGAATTATTTACTTCACATTGATTATGCATCCCTTTATCCTTTAAGTTTGAACACAGTGTTCATCCCCTAAGCTCTTCCCTTATTGATTGAGAAATTCATTATCTCTCTTATATGAATTTTCCTTTGGTGGAGGATTAAAGAGGTGGAGGCCCAACTGAAAAGAACTTAGTTTCTCAGTTTTGAACCGTGCTAACAAGACATTCTGTAATGTATTCACTTCTTCTAATTGATTCTTGTCCAATTGATTTCTTGCAAATATTTGAATTATTATTCCATGGGCTTATTTGTTATGTATGTTAATGGATTATGTTATTGAATGTGCTAATATTATATATTATCACCATATTCTTTTGTTTCTTTGTTGTTGAGGACTAATTGCAGGTGTATTTCTTTGGGTCAAGTGTTCAATGGTGGATTTCATCAAATTTCTAGACGAGGTAGGCCTTTTATCTTCTCATTTTAGCATATTTGTTTATATAGCATACTTGAGAATAGAGTTTATTTCTACAATCATTTTCATCTGTTGTGGTTTACCACTAGCCATAGAGATATTTTCCTCATAACAACTACCATAATAGAATCATGTTGTCTTTGAGTTTTAGGTAAACCTGTAATGACATCCATAGAAATAATTTCTCATTTCCATTCTGGTATAGGTAATGGTTGTAATAAACATGTTGGATGTTAATGTTCATCCTTCACTTGTTGACAATCTAATAATTTAGATAAGTAATTAGTTGTTTTATATTTCATATTAGGCCAATAAAATTGTTTCCTAAAGTTTGTTATCATTTTTTGATATCATGGATGACGAGAATAGGGATTTTTATGCATCTTGTTTAGAATTGTTAATTTTAAATCAGTAGAATTAGGTACATATATTATGTCTATGAACCTTAATATTCTAGTTTTCTCAATGTTGTAACTTGTACCATGTAAATTTCCTTCATCTTCGACAATTGTTCTACTGTTTTGATGTACTCTGCATCATTTGTGCTGGTAGATTTAATTATGTCCTCGGGATCACTTTATATTTTGATGATAGTAATTTCATATATTTCATTACTTCTTTGACTTAGTGCATCTACGACTTTATTCTCCTTTCCTTTGATGTGTCGAAATTTAAAATCAAACTTGCCTAAAAATGCTAACCACCGTGTTTGTGATGCATTTAGATCTTGTTAGCTAAAAAAATGTTTCACATCACTGTTATCTATTAATAATAAAACTTTAATTCCCATTAAGTAATACCGCCACATTTTTAGTGCATGAATTATTGTTGCTAATTCCAGGTCATGAGTTACGGAATTTCTTTCATGTTCCTTCAATTTTCGAGATTTGTAGCAAATTATGTGCCTGTCTTGCAACAATACTCCTCCTAATCCTTCTTTACTTTCATCTACACAAACTGTAAAAAATTTGTAAGGATATGCCACTTTAAGGATCTATGATTTAGTTAGTAAGCCTTTTAATTTATGAAAATTGTCTTGACATTTTTTAGACCAAATAAATTTCTCTCCCATTTTCCTGCAATGATGTAATGGGATAGGAAATTTTAGAAAATCATTTGATAAACCTGTGATAATAACCGATAGTCCCCATGAATAAATGTCTGTACGCTATGTTCTTAGGTACAGTCCATTCCATAATATTTTTAATCTTTTTGGGGTCTATTGGAATACCATATACTGATATTAAATGTCCTAAATATTGTATCTTTCTTTGATATAAGTCACACTTGTCGAACTTAGCATATAGCTTACCCTTAGAGTCTGTAACACTATTTTCAAATATTGTTCTTGTTCTTCTTCTGAATTTGAATAGATTAGTATATCATCAATACATATCAATACACATTTATCCATTTATTGGCTAAATATACTATTCATTAAACACATAAAAGTTTTCGATGCATTAGTAAGTCCAAATGGGATGACTAGGAACTCATAATCTCCATAACATTTCCTAAAAGTTGTTTTGTTTAAATCTTCATTTTTTATTCTGATTTGATGATAACGAGACCTTAAATCCAATTTAGAGAATATTTTTTATCCTCCAACCTGATCAAATAAATACTTAATCCTCGGCAGAGGGTATTTACTTTTAATCATCATTCTATTCAATTGACGATAGTCAATACATAACTAGAGAGTTCCATCCTTCTTTTTCACAAATAGCACTAGTGCTCCCCATGGAGAAACACTTGGTCTAATGTATTCTTTATCTAATAATTCCTGTAGTTGAATTTTTAACTCTATCAACTCATAAATGTGCATTATGTAAGGAGGCTTTGATACAGGTGTAGATCAAATTAGTATATCAAAAGAGATATCTATTTTTCTTCTTGGAGGTAATTCAAGTATTTCTTCTGCAAATACATCCTCAAATCGTTAAAGGACAAAAAATTCTTCTAACCTCGGTTTGCTTTCGTTATCTAGCATATTTGTTACTTGAATAACATATATTTTGCAGCCTTTACTAATGTTGTTTTTTAATTGCATTGTTGATATTTTTCTGGTAGAGACAGGTTTACTAATTCCTTGCACTATTCTTGATACTCCACTTTCATCTTTGTAAATAAATGATTTTTCATAACAATTTAGTAGAAATTTATGTTTCTCTAACCAATCCATACCTATAAGTTTGTCATAAGAGCCTAAATGTAACATATTTAAATTTACCTTTCTATCCTAACTATTTGTATCTAGCTTACAATCAGGAATGAATTCAATTACTCTTCTCTTTGTACATGTTTCTAATTGTACTAACCATGATTTAGTATGTTTTACCTTTTTCATCTTGCTTGAGTCTACAAAATATGGGGTAACATAACTTAAACTATCTCCAGGGTCTATTAAAACACAAAATTTTCTATCACGAATTTTACCTTCAATTTCCACAATGGTAGATCAGTGATCTACTTGTATTCCATCCACAACAACATTGATTCTATGGAAACTTTTGTCAATATATCCACCTGTTGAAGCTTCTTGTATGTTCTTGATAGTTTCATTTGCAGAATTTTTTTAGGGACAATTCCTCAATAACTGTGTTTCGCCACATCCCCATCATGTCAATGGTTCTCTGGAATTATCATTTGTTTTCTTAAATCCCAAATTAAGAGATTAATTTCCTTGTACTTGTGATGCGTTCCTAGAGAAATTATTTTCTTGATGTCCTTTGTACATATTACAAAATGGTGATGGCATGAAAGCCTTTTTCCTTTGATTGAGTTTCTCTTGTTTCTTTTCTCTCCATACTTTTGGATTTTTAGATTGTTGCTTGTACTGAACATAGCATATTATTTCCTTTTACAGCACTTCACTCAAGGTTTTTAGATTATCAAACTCTATTATATCCTTATATGATTGAGGTAAGCAACTTAAAAACCTCTGAACCTTTATCTTTTCATATTTTGTATAAGGAACGAATCTCAACAATTCTAGAAATTTAGTTATCAGATCCTCCATAGACATATGTCCTAACTTCACCTCATAGAACTCTTTTATTTTTCTCTCATAATAACTTTGAGACAAATAATGTTTCTTGAAATATGTCCATTCCATTTTCTTTTCCTTAAACCTTTTGCAAACTTTAGATCCTCCCACCATGTAGTAGCTTTACCCTTTAAGTTATAGATGGTCATTCTCACTTTCATGTTACAAGAGGAGTTGTAAATCTGAAAATATTTATTTATATCCAGTGACAAGGCTTCTTCCTCTACACTAGTTCTATAATATCAGTCAAAATTTGAAGGTTTACTTATATTAATCTCTCCAAGTGATCCATCTTCTTTCGTTTCTTCAATGTAGAAACTATGTTTTTAGCTATGCATGTTATTAGAAAACTTGTTTTCTTTTTTCGTCCCTTTGCTTGAATCCTTTCAAGATTTTTTATTGACTTCTTCATCCACATCATTATTCTTTGGGATATTTCTCGTTTCTATGATTTATAATAACGCCTCATTTATTTCTTCTTGATCTTCCTGTGCTTTCTTTCGTTTCTCATTATCAGCCTTGAATGTTTGTACTTCCACTATTAGATTCCTCATTGTTTCCAAATCATGTGGTGTTGAGATGCTTTCATTGGGATGTTATGGATTTCTATGAGGTTGTTGATTATTATTTCCCCCATGTTTGTGTTCTTCGCCATTCTGTATGGACATGGTTGCAAAATTTTTGAAAGAGTTTGTTTGTAACAATAAACTATTAATTTGTTAGTTTTTTATCAAACACTTTATATTTTTTTGTGATGCCCTTAGGCCCAAGTGTTGTAACCTATAACTATCATACCATATGTAATGTACCCCAAAATCCACTAATAAAAATAAAATATGTTACGAGAATATAAATTTAATCAATTCGAAAAAGATTCATCATCGTTAGATTTGATTGATTTAGGATCATCAAACTGTTTAAATTAAGACACAATATATAAACTCATTTTGTACTCCATTCTAATACCATATCTCAAGTTAAAAGCTTTCTAAGGACTTAGAATGTTTTCAATTACAAGCATCCCTATATGTTAAAAGGAACCCCAAATGGTTTATCAAAGAGAGAACATTATATCAATTCATAAGATAACATTTGTTCTGCTTATCTATGATACAATGTTACGCTGAGTTAGTTTACAGTCTTAGTCATACAAGGCATACCCAAGGCATACCCATAGGTCTTCACGAAAGTTTTCTTTTCATTTTAAAAACTTAATAATCCACTAAAGTTTTCTTTTCATTTTAAAAACTAAATAATCCACTATTGTTTTTCGAGTTCTTATTTCATGTGTCGTATGGGATATGTGTTTTTTTTTTTTTAAGTTTCGTAATATACCTTGGTGAATAACTTAGAACTAAAGTGAAATGTTAACCTAAGGAGCACCAAAGGGTCTTTTGTATATCAAAAACTTCAAAACATTTAACGCATAGAGTGGACTACCACATTTTTAATGCGTTGGTTGTATCATTATTCCTAGTTCGGACAGTACTGGGAAGACCCATGAGCTAGACTAACCACAAGTAACCGTGTAGTTTCTTTCACATGGCATCTCCAACATCGAGGTCGGGGGGTACATCGACTCACAGGGAAAGTACCTTGTGCAGGGCTTGAAGTAACTCAGCTCATGAACATAGGTTAGAGTGTAAATCTCCTTGATATTCGTCATTTTCGTAAGGTAAGGCTCTGAGTCTTCGCTACTGTTACTCTTTGAGTTCTAGTCAATTTCTTTCCTTGAATCCTTGGAACTTACTTCCATTAGTAGATGCAAAGGGGGTAATTTCCCACAAATAACCAGGTAACAAAATCTCCCAAGGAATCCTGTTTATTTATCTTTGAGTTCTAGTCAATTTCTTTCCTTGAATCCTTGGAACTTACTTCCATTAGTAGATGCAAAGGGGGTAATTTCCCACAAATAACCAGGTAACAAAATCTCCCAAGGAATCCTGTTTATTTATGCATTATGCTTGCATTTTTTTACAGATTGATGCAACTATATGAAAGGGTTATCTCTGTGTATATTTGAGTTTCTATAAGAGTAATTTTATTTTCTTCATGATATTTTAGTATCTTTTTAATGGAGATTTCTAGTTTTGAGCCTGAATGTTGGTATACTTGATTATTATTTATGGTTACATACTTAACCCACGATACTCGTTGACCATTCTGGTGTTTCCACACAATAGTTCGTCATATAGAAGGGACGATGTAGGGGTTGCTTATAGGAAAATTATTTGTTATATTTCCGATAGGGGTAAGGATTCATACCTGAATAAAATCCGAGACCATGATTTATTATGCATTTATTGTTCATTTGTAGTATCATCTTGTGAGATAAGAGACAAGGCGTTTTCTCGGTTTTCACCAAACCCCAAAGGGTTTACTTCCCATGCATGCAACTTTGTTTGCCTAGAATGAGGCTTGTCTGAGTCTTCCCTTGAATTTATATCAAATATCAGTTTGCCCATGTACAATACTCATAAGGTAAAAGATTTGGAAGATGTACAACAACGACTTCTATGAATTTATTCCTCGTTATTTACCTGTGATATTTTCGATTATGTACACAACTAAGGGTTACGAACTATAGTAATTTTCTAGAACCTACCCTCACTGTCACTCTAAAATGTCCCTGGAGGATTTCACTATGCATTTTAGTATTTTGATAGAGTAACGTGTCTAGCCACCATTGTAGTGATTGAGTATATGTATACTAAAATAAGATTTAGGTTCCTCTATTTAATTACCATACTCAATGATTTACTCTACATTACTCATAAAAAACAATTGTTGTCTCGAAATCGTTTATGTTGAAATTTGACTTAATAGTTTAATTGTCTCTCCTTGATCTGTAAAGCCTTTATTTTCATTACGTCTAATGATTGATTTATGGGTAAAATTTTAATGATGGGTCCCTTTCATTTGCAAGGTAACCGATCAGATGCAACCAAAATTCCTTCTCCAACTTACTTCTCTCGATTCCTACAACATTCCAGTGTTCCTCTAGCAGATCGACTTGGGTAAGTTTCATATAATTTAATGTTGTTAATAGATATACAATTCAACATTATTTTGGTAAACAAATTTACAATAGGTTGACCAATTTGTATGATTTTCTTGCAGGGATTATATTCATAAGCCCCACGTGTTTCGAGGTAGAAATTACTCTCTAGAATATAAGGTGTGATCGACTTAATTGTGATAAATTGTGAAGAACAGAGAAATGCAGAGAGAAAAGAATAGTATATTCAAATGTATGAAGAAGTACAGAACAGAACTGAAGAGATTCAGAGGTGCCCCTAACAATAGGAAATAGCTGAGCTTATATATGCTCAAAGCAAGACAGAAATAGAAAGTACAACTGTCCAGTACAGCTGGCAGTGTACGGTTATACTGTTGAGGGTACAATATATTTAACACTCCCTCTTAGACTCAACAGTTACAATCAGCAGCACTGACTATGCCTAAGTGCTGTCTCTGGAAGTTAAAAACTGACTTTCCTAGTGGCTTTGTGAAAATATCAGCAAGCTGATCTCTAGAACCACAAAATTGTAGTGCAATGTCACCATTATTGACTAACTCGCGTATGAAATGAAACCGAGTGTCAATGTGTTTACTCTTCTTATGGA
>ML776977.1:172848-191693 GCA_009831015.1 Picea engelmannii
GATTTTCCGAACTCCGATTTACCGATGGCGCTGTCCTATCGGGACTTTTCCCGATGGCTCCGATCTGCGACACGCGTCCTCAACAGATGGACGGTCGTGATCTCTTCTCGCGATTTTGCGATATGTTGTGTCCCGGACCTCTTGTCTCTAGGATCCGCAAAATGCCGAATCCCGATATGCCGATAAAGTCGCTTATCGGGACTTTTCTCGAAAGCCTCGATCATTGCCACGTGTCCTTGAAAGATGGACGGCTCAGATTGCGTCGGGGATTTCACTGGAATGAAACCCGATCCCTTGTTCTCAAGGATCGCGATTTCCCGAATCCCGATTTGCCGATGGCGCTTTCCTCTTCGGGACTTTTTCGAGTCGCCGGATTTGCGCCACGCGTCCGAGAATAGATGGACGGTCCTGATGCGTCCTCGGGATATCGCGACTTGCGATGCTCCAAACCTCTGTCAACGTGAAACCCTGAATGTCGATAGTGGCATCGATGTCCGCCACGTGTCCGGCCAAATTGGACGGCTGAGATCTTATCGGGATTTCTCTTATCGCGATTTCGCGAGTTGCGATGTCAAGTTTCTTTGACACCGTGAAACCCCGAATGCCGAAATGCCGACGGGTGCTGCGATGCTCGCCACGTGTCCTGACAAACGGACGGCTGAAATGTTTTTTACCCTTTCCGTGCTCTCCTGGTCCCTTCTGGACTAGTTTCCCGCCTCGGAATCATTCGCAGGACGAATTTCACGGCTTCAATGGCTGTTCTTTGCACCTGAGATGCGTTCTTTACACCTGTGAAAGAAAGATTCGTGAATCTTTCAAAGATTTGAAAGAAATTCACGATTTCTTCGTGATCTGCTATAATCTTTGACAGATTTGAGCTATTTTCAAAAAATCTTTAAACGATTCAGCTTTCTCCTTGAATCTTTAACGAATTGAAGCGAAATCTTCAAGTTCTTTAAACTTCTTTCGTTCTGCAGCTCTTCTGCGTCAATCTTTGACGATTCTTTGAGAAAATTGTGCAGGGTTTCTTCTTCTGCGTTCTCTGTGTCCTCCACTAACTTCTCACGAAGATCTTTAAAGAGTATTGCAGACAACTTTCCAAACCTTGTGAAAAGTCTGTGACGCATGCTCTCAAGATCCGTGAGGCTCTACGCTGTGAGGATCGAGTTGCTCTCCCGACTGTGTGAAGAGACTTACTGCTGTAGCTCTAATACCATGATAAATTGTGAAGAACAGAGAAATGCAGAGAGAAAAGAATAGTATATTCAAATGTATGAAGAAGTACAGAACAGAACTGAAGAGATTCAGAGGTGCCCCTAACAATAGGAAATAGCTGAGCTTATATATGCTCAAAGCAAGACAGAAATAGAAAGTACAACTGTCCAGTACAGCTGGCAGTGTACGGTTATACTGTTGAGGGTACAATATATTTAACAAATTGTACATAATTCTCATAATTATTACTCCTAATTTACACAGTCACTAACCCTCATTGTCTATTCTTGCAAAGAAAATATTTATTATCATAATATCATGGCCACCTGTAACATAACCAAATTTACATTAAAAAAAAAAAATTGTTAGGTTGAAAATTATGGATATGTTCTTCATCAATTCTTACCTTGACAATATCTAAATAAATAAGTTCTTTAAATGGTGAGTTAAAAAATTCTCAAAAACTTATTAATGTCCCTTTTTATCCACTAAAGTATTTCTACCATATGAGAATTAGCTATCCAATCAAGGATTTCTTTTAAATTTATAATAGGGGTACATGTATCTTTTTAAGAAAAAATTCAATCTACTAAAAAAAAATTTGTTAGGTTGAAAATTATGGATATGTTCTTCGCCAATTTTGTTAAGCCCTAAATAGTGACACATTCCCCCTTAATTGGGGAATATTATATTAGTAATTTATTTTTATTTATGTCGGCTTGGGTCCATTAGTTGTAATTGTACTTCCTAGTCTCCTATATATACCAAGGAGACCTTTCATTTGGAATCATCTTGTATTTGGAGATTTATGTGGTGTATAAGGAGGTTTCCCCCTAAAAGAGACTTATTATATGAAATTCTATATTTTTCAAGCCATTGAGTACTTATTCTGAGTGTTTTTTTATGCTATTTTGATATTTGGTTCTTAACATTTGGTATCAGAGCTCACGGCCTTGGGTTTTCACTGTTACATATGAGACACCTTGGAATTTTTGCTATAACTATTTTTATACGTTGTTTCAGAAGGAACCCAATGGGGAATATTTAATAGACGGATCAGGGTATGTGGGGTTCAAATTTCAACTCCCGAGACCTTATACATTCAGATATATAGCGTATTTAAGATAGGGTTCTCGAATCATCCTCAATTTAGGCATCACGTAATTTTTTCTATCAACTTTATTTTGTAATATTTCATACCCTGGAATCTCGAGAATATTAACAGAAATTATCAAGGTATCTATGATAAAAATTTCATCTTTTGGGTCATCCTACTTTTGTAGATACACCCTGTGCAAGACAGGGTATCTGCCTAGTCATATTAAATAGTATCAAATGGGTCTTATGGGTAAAACAATGATATCATCTTCATTGAGTATCCAAATTAAGTGAACAATTGCATTGGAGAGTGGAAATTATGTGGTATTTTTGGTACAACTTCCATAATCAAATATCAAATATTGTGATCTTGGAACGCTTTACAAGTACACTCTCCTGGAAGGGAAAAAAATCCGCAAGGTGTGGGGAAGTTACCATAAATTCCACTTGGCACAACAAATTTTGATAATACCTATGGCATTACAGAGAAGACGTATCAGAGAACTACAAAAATATTTTTTTGTATCGAAAAGGGCCGAAATTTTTCAGATATAGAAGAAGAAAGATCGTCTAGAAGAACCACCTAGAAATAAATGTTTAAAAGTGATACTTGGTCAATATGCCACCAAAAAAGTTAACTTCTACACCAATAAATCCTCCATACAGTCCTACATGAACTCTTGATAAAGGTGAAGAAATGCACATGGACATAAATGATTTACAAATGAAGATGGTAACAAAATATGAACTACAATGGAATATGGATTCAACTGAATCTAAGTTGGACGAAATAAATACTAAGATTGATGGTTTAAAAAGGGATAACATGGAAGGATTGAAAAATTTCCTAATAGAGAAGGCACCTGAAAGAGAAAAATGTATCCCATGAAATTCATGATGAGGACACAAGGAAGATGAATCAAGAATGGAGAAACTCCAACTTTGGGTTAAAGACCAACCACTTTCCTAATATCGATATGAGGATTTTTTATGGAAACAATCCAATCACATGGATAGTTAAGATGGAGAAATTCCTTGATATATATGATGTGCTACATACACAAAAGGTACAAATTGCTTCTTTAAATTTAGAACCCAATGAATTCTTGTGGTATCAATGGATTTTTTCTCCCAAGAAATGATAGCACACTATGAAGATACAAGGAGAAATACCTTCTTTGGCCAATTGATAAATCTCAAGAAAAAAGGTTAAGTTGAAGAGCACATTGACAACTTCCAAGGATGGAATATAAAGGTAATATATATTCCAGATGAGCACCTGATTGATGTATTCATAGGAACTTTAAAGGATAACATTCAACATGAGGTTCTCTTTTGGGAACCCAAATCATTGGAGAATGCATTCACGGTGGAGAGAAATGTTGAAAGTAAAAATATGGCTATGGCTACTAGAAGGACCCCGCCTAACATATATTGAGAGAATAATGTTCCTTCTTTTAAAACACCTCAACCTACAATATTGACACCTAAACAATTGGAGGAAAGAAAAGAAAAAATTTTATGCTTTACTTGTGACATCAAGTACAGTAAGGGACATAATTGTGGTGAGAAGAAATTATTCTACATAGAATGTGAAGAGGAACAAGAACAAGAACCATCTCAAGATGAAAATGTAGAAGATACTTCTTCTGAAGAGTTGGCTCCCACGATATCATGTCCTACATTGGAAAGAATTAGCACTCCTCAAACCCTCAAGATCGAAGGATATATCAAAAAGAAAAAGGCAATAGTCCTAATTGATTCTGGTAGTACTCATAATTTCATTCACTATAAATTAGCCAAAGCTCTCAATTACTTTATAAATCCAATGCTAGAGTTTGAAGTAATGATTGCAAATGGAGGAACTATCAATTGCTCAGGAAAATGCAATAAGATCAATATTACTATGGGGGAATAAGTAATGAATAGTCCATTGATTGGTATACCCATGGGTGGTGTTGATGTCGTACTAGAAGTCCAATGGTTACAATAATTAGGAACAATTGCCTTTAATTTTCTAGAACTTTTCATGAAATTTCCATTGGAAGGAAAATAAATTCAGTTAAGGGGTATAATTGGGAAACCTATTAAGGTGATAAGCTCCAATGGCATGAAAAAGATATTGAAAAAGGGGAATCAGGTTGTAATTGTACAACTTTGCTCACTAGATGTTCAAGCAACTAAGCCATACATTCACCTAGATCTCCAGGGGATCATTGATAGTCATTACAAAGTATTTGATGATATTCCCAAAGGTATTCCACCCACTCAAAATCATGATCATGATATTCACCTAATTCCTGTGAGTGTTCCTCTTAACATCAGGCCTTACAGATACCCTTATTCCTAGAAGAGTGAAATTGAGTGTATGGTTGAAGAAATGCTAGATGATGGAATTATTAGACCTAGCCAAAGTTATTACTCTATACTAGTTGTAACAGTACTCAATAAAGAGGGCTCATGGCGTATGTGTCCATATTATAGAAGGCTCAAAAAGATCACTATTAATGAATTCCAATTTCAAGCCCTTCCTTCGAAAATTTGTGTTATTATTTTTTGATGATATACTAATCTATAGAAAGTCCTGGGAGGATAATGTGCAACATGTTGACAAGGTTCTACAACTACCAAAGGAGCAACAACTATATGAAAACGAATACAAATGTTTCTTTGGGGTGAAGGAGGTAGAGTATTTGGGTCATATTTTATCTCATGAAGGTGTCAACATAGACCCTAACAAGATTAAGGCCATGATGGACTGGCCGATTCCTAAAACATTGACTAATTTTAAAGGATTTTTGGGTTTGACGAGTTACTACCACAAGTTTGTTTGGAACTATGGAAAAATAGAAACAGCTTTAACGACATTAACTAAGAAGGATGAATTTTCATGGAACCCAGAGGCAACTTAAGATTTTGACCAACTTAAAGAGGTGATGTGCAAATCTTTTATCTTGACCACACCAGACTTCACAAAAACCTTTATTGTGGAATGTGATGCCTCAAGAAATGGCATTGGTGGTGTTCTAATGCAAGAAGGAAAGACCCTTTCTTTTAAAAGTCGACCACTCAAGGGAAAGGACTTACACAAACCCATTTATGAGAAGGAAATGTTGGAAACACTACATGCATTGAAGACATGGAACCCTTATCTAATAGGTAACCACTTCAAGGTCAAAACAAAGCAGGATAACCTTAAATACTTCTTGAAACAAATAATATCTTCAGAAGAAAAAAAAATGGGTGACCAAGATGTTGGGTTATGATTTTGAAATCATCTATAAAAAGGGAAGATAAATGTTGTGGTAGAGGCACTCTCAAGAAGGGATTAATATGTTGAGGTTTTTTTGTGTGTTATCTCAATCATCAAACCAAACTGGATAATAGAAGCAAGGTATTAATGGAAGAATGACGAAAACGTGTGGAATCTCATTCAAAAGTTGCAACAAGATTCCAATGCATTTCACCATGGTACAAAGATTTCTTATATTTATGTAAGAAATCACAACTCAAACAAAAGATACTATTGGAATTGCACACCTCTCAGGTAGGAGGGCACTTGGGATTTTTGATAACCTACCATAGGGTAAAAAAGAAATTTTTTTGGGATGGCCTTAAAATTGATGTTCAAAGGTTTGTGGAAGAATGTTTGGTTTGCCAACAAAATAAGGTAGAAAAAATTAATACCCCATGAATTTTACAACCACTAGCCATCCCAAGTCAGCCTTGGGAGTATTTTTCCATGGATTTCATCACAGGGTTACCAAATTCTGAAGGAAAGAGTGTCATCATAGTTATTGTTGATAGAATGACCAATTACACACACTTTTTTTCACTCTCTCATCGTTTCAAAACCAGTACAGTTGCCACCACATTCATGGAGACAGTTCCAAAGTTACATGGAAGCTCAAATATTATTGTAAGTGACAGAGATCCCATCTTCACTGGACATTTTTGGACTGAATTTTTTTCTAGTTTGGGTAATCAATTGGCTCATAGTTCATCCTATCATCCTCAATCTCATGGACAAATCGAGATAGTGAACAAATTTCTGGAAGGCTACCTTCGTTTCTTTGTCTCTTATAAAGAAACATAATGGTTTGAATGTTTACCCTTGGAATAATGGTGCTATAACACTTCCTTTCATATTGCAACAAAAATTACACCATTTATGACACTCTATGGATACCACCCACCTTCCATCACTTCTTCTCTAAAATAAAAATCTAAGGTTGAAGCAGTGGATGATAACATTAAGCATCAAGAACAAGTTATCCAACTCCTAAAGGACAACCTGAGCATGGTGTTAGTATCCTATAATGATAGGAAACCTGATCGTCCAGATATGATTGGTGGGTATCATAATGAAGTTCATGGCTTGTTGGTCTTACTATCTATTTGACATAAAAATTTCCAAGTTATTTTCATTAGGTAATAAGAATGGATCACTAGATGAATGATTTTTTAGTTAGAGGTCTTCAAGAAGATCTTTCAACTTTCCTTTTCAAATAAGTGATGAGTCTGTACTTTTATTAGAAAAGATCTAAAATTTCACTTTTGGCAGCTAAAGGCGTTTTCTCAAAGTATTCTAAGCTGCCAAAAATTGTCTCTTTAGGTAGCTAAAATGGTATGTGTGAGGAATTTTAAGCTTTCAAAAGCATAGATTCAGTTAACGATCAGAATGTCCCATCGGATTCTCAAACTGTCATTGGTACACAGCATCATCATCTCAAGTGCTGCCAAAATCAACTGAAATTAAATCATAATACAATCTGGGCAAGTGATTGTTTGTCTGTTATGATTATTTAATGATATCTGTTTAACCTTGATCTAGTAGATTCGATAACCATAAGTTCATATCATTTGTTCTTCTCGATCCATCACGTGGTTTTTTCCGTCTTGATCGAATGATACAATCATCACTTTGATTGGTTTTCATTCTTTAACAAGGGTTTTCATTCAACCCTTTTTCCCCATTACCACACATTTTCTGCCGAAACTTCAATTCATCCCCTATCAGCGCCACTGTATCTCCCCACGTCCGATTTTGTTGTATTGTAGGTATTGACAACCGTTATTGCAGATGAAGAAGGGAGGAAATTTGCTCAGGAAAGAGCTCAGTGACATAACTTATCTGGAATCTCACCCTGATATTTTCCAGATGTTCAAAGACGTTGGCTGCTACAGATTCTGTGAAAAACTCCAAGGATTTCATATTGGTGTCGCTGAAGAATTTGCATTGACCTTTGACGGAGCCAAATCCAAAGTTGGAACAATTGAGGTACAGGTTGATGAAGCAATTGTTGCAGTAGTGACAGAAATTCCAAGGACTAGTGAAAGATGGTTCAAGTCAACCACTATCAAAGACATTGAGTTTAGCTCTTATCTCAAACCTGAACAAAAATGTATCACTTTGAAAAAGGATATCCCTAGATCCTACTTGGAAGAGAAGTGACTACATCTTCTCCAAGCCATCTAGGTATACATAACATTTGAAGGAAGATATAGCAGAGTAATGTTCTACCACTTCAAGCTCATGAATCATTTCACAGGGAGATGTCCTCTGAATATTCCCTTCTACCTTCGCAAAATTCTTACAAAGATGACACACCAGGTCCAGGCCATACCTAGCAAGGTGTAGGGTAGACTTTCCCATCATAGTCTTATCAAACTCATAGTGTTTCAAGAATTGCAGAAGAGGGATAGGAGTTGGGAGTATCTTCTTTTCTGGGGTGAATTTGAACCAGAACCCCAGCCCAAGGAGCAGAAAAAGACTTCACTCATTAATTTTTCAACATCATAGAGTAGTAAAAGAAGAAGGAGAGCCATTTCCCCAGTAATTACAGAGGGCCCAACTTCTTCTTCCAAGTCCAAGAAAGCCATGAAGGTGCTTGTTTTTATCCAAGATACAGAAGGGAAAACAAATGGCTCTGCTAAAAACGTTTTGAATTTGCCTTATACAGATTCAGAAGAATATTTAGAGCCACAGGAAAGAGAGGTTCCTGAACAATCTATTTTTTAAGAAGCACCTTTTCCAGCAGAGTCCCCATACTTGGAGATTCCTGAAACATCAACCAGCAGGCACAACAAGGTCAGCAAACCATCGAAGATTGAAAAACTCCAAGAAGAAATATCAGAGATGAAAATTCTTGAGAGGGTCATCAAATCCCAAAACTAGACTATAAGCAATACCTCAGACGAGGTAAGGGATTGTTTTGAAATATTAGCTAAAATGCATGTAAAAGAACAGAAAAGGAACAATAAATTGCTCAAGGAAAATCACAAATTGCTTAAAATGGTTAAAGGTTTGAGGATCAAACTAAGGCTAAAAAATCTTAAGCCAAGAGCACATTCTGATTTAAGAGATCTAGCTGAATTTGTTGAGAACCTAAACGAAGACCGTAAAGAGTAGATAGGTCGAAGAAAATATCTTTTTACAGTTCTGAACAGGGGTGGAGAACTCAGATTTTTCGGCAGTTTATTCATTTTCCTAAAGGTGTTGTTAGTTATCAAAAACTACACTTTCAATATCCAACCCTTTCCTATTTTACACCTATAAGCTATTGAAAGAGTAAGGGATGACATAATGTTCGTATTTTGCACAGAACGAACTTTTTGGTGTCCAAATTTTATGAAAGGGGTTCCAAATGAAAGATAAGATCAAAGGGATACAGATCATCACCCTTTTCAAGTTTTTGAGGCAGGTATTAAGGCAAAAAGGTTAAGTGGCATTTGAAATTCGTGGTAAAATTTGTCCATCTGTCAAAGCAGGATTTCAAAGTGCCTTGTCATCTTTTGACATTTATTGAAGATATCATGAAGACCAGTAAAGGGAACGTTATTTATCCACCTGTCAATGTGTTGTCTACCTTTCGAATGGAAAAGGACTCTACCGAAACAAGACTCTGGAAATCAGGAGAAATTTTTGCATGTCTCTTTTCTATTGTAATCTACCCTTATCTTTAGGAGACCATCTGTCACATATGTCGAATCATTGTTACTTCTTCTATTTTTAGAAAGCAGGGGTAGGATTCAAATTTTTGAGGAATGGTAGCATCTTTACCTTTATATACAAATGTAAAAGACATAAGGGGGGTTGGACCCGAAGGTACCAAAGATGGGTAGATAATATAAAAACATAGTTTTCTATTTTTTCAAGATGATCAACAGTTTGTAAAGGACTTTGTGAATGAATACAAAGATATTTTTTCCAGATTCCTGTGTTGTGTTTAAGTGGTGAAGTTTTTCCCTCATGTAACTCATGATATTCTTATTTCATATGCTTTTTCTTTCTGTATTGTCTATGAGAAGGTAATGTACAGGATTTTTTCTTGACACCCTATGTTGGCTCAATGCAATAACTATGTTTTCTTCCAATTTTGAAGTGTATAATTCAGCTGTACTCTGCTCTACATTTAAAATGAATTCCACTATTTTCTTCCTTTGCCATTCTATAAGCTCAAAGAATCCACTTGCATGATTATCTTGCCTGGTTACATCTTGTTTTAATTATTTATTCATCTATCATCTTTATTATTAACTCCATGTTGGCCAATGGTCCTTTATGCCTTAACCAAACCAACTCTGAATCCATAAACAAACCCATATTCTGCATAGCTAGCCTAATATTCTCTTCAAACAAAACTATACTAGACAGAGAGATCCCTCTCTGAGTCTTGGAGGGCTAGATCTAAGACTCAAAGTGGTTTTGATGTTGCCTCTGTGACTACCATCACAGCCTTGAGCAAATTACAGAGTGCTAACACATGACACATAATCGCATGAAACAACAAGCATATCATCATCGTAGTGAAAGAAGTTTTGAAGTAGAGGATTGGGTATTTTTAATACTACAACCATACAAACATATGTCCCTCAAGCAAGATAAGAAGGATAATAAATTATCACCAAAGTACTATTTCCCTTATAAGGTTTTGCAAAATATTGGTTATATGGCATACAAATTGGAGTTGCCTGCATCTTCACGAGTACACCTAGTTTTCTATGTTTCATGGCTAAAGAAGGTTATAGGTGACAAGATCCCAGTTCAAACTGTATTTCCAGAACTTGACACGGAAGAAAAAATCACATTGGAGCATGAAGCTATCACTAACACAAGAATTCACCAACTAAGGAATAGATCCATTTCAAAGTATTTAATTAAGTGGAAGAAACTACCTGCTGAAGATTCCACTTGGGAAGATGAGTCTTTATACAGAAGAATCCATAATTACTCAAGGTCTATGGAAAACACTTATCTGACGGTGAGGGGCATGTTAATCACTAAATAGTGGAACATTACCCATTAATTGGAGCATATTACATTAGTAATGTTATTTTATTTATGTCGTCTTGGGTCCATTAGTTCTAATTATACCTCTTACTCTCCTATATATACCAAGGAGACCTTTTCATTTGGAATCATCTTGTATCTAGAAATTTATGTGGTGTACAATGAGGTTTCCCCCTCTAAGAGACTTATTATCTAAAATTCTATCCTTTTCGAGGTGTTGAGTACTTATTCTGAGGTTTTTTTTATGCTATTTTGATATTTGGTTCTTAACAAATTCTTACCTTGACAATACCTAAACAAATATGCTATTTAAAGGGTGAGCTACAAAATTATCAAAAACTTATTGATGTCCCCTTTTGATCCAATAAATTATTTCTACCATATGAGCATTGGCTATCCAATAAAAGATTTCTTTTAAATTTATAATAGGGGTCCACCCTTATATCCTTAAAAAAAAAACTCAATATACTAACCTTTGGAAAGAATCCTTGCGACTTTGTTTATGGTTTAAATAGATGATAGAAATTATTAAAAAGAGTCTTACAAGTGAATGAAAATACGTGTAAACTATAGTAAGTGGCATCATCGATGAACGTAGATTTATTGCTGAAAATTTAATTTATTCATTAAGTTCGTTCCTTGAAAGTTGATCACCGACTTTCAAGGCAAGTTGACATGTTAGAGTTTTCATTAAAATCGAGTACTCCATCCACTAACCAACGCCATGGCTCTATATCGGGAGATTCACATGGCGTAGAGTTAAGAGTATCTATATGGAAATTGGTTGAGGGGCTCGAGGCTTGTCATCGATGGAACACGGAGTCTATGTAGTAAACTTTCCCTATTCAATTTGTCACTTGTTTTCCCAGATCAATTTTATGTAACTTCTCTGTCAGATGAAAATTCTATAGTAAAAAACTCGTGGGGAGATTCATAAGAACCCTAGTTCCAGTCATTGCTATGCATATTTTTGATACCCCAAAATTTCAAATTTTAAACTTATACAAATACTAAAATGTAAGAAAAAAAGAGAATGGGATGCCATTCTGGATGAGATGATAAATATGAATGATACTGAAATGAAACATAAAATATTCATGTAAAGCTTGGAACCCTATACTCTGCAGAAATTCACTTGGTTAGTTTTTATCAGGATTTATCTCAGGGGTGACAAAGTAGGCACATATGGCAGATCAGATCTAAGTTTGGGATGAACAACCCACTTTACACGTGTTTTCCCTTAAGGAAATATAAATTACAGGTTTTTAATTCGTTTGTTTTCCTCCATTTTGTTCTAGATTGAAATATTGTTTCTTCAATATTCTATGGATAATTTAATTTATTAATTCAATACAAACATGTAAATTTTGGATATTCTATTTGTATTTCATTCGTTTACCAAATGAAAAAATATGGATAATTTTTTTTTTTTTCAGAGTATCATTATATTATGCAACTATTATAGAAAAACAATTTTATCCAACCATTATTGAAAGTTAAACAAGATTGTAGACCAAGAGGGAATGATTTTATTCATAACCGGTACAGAAAATTTAAACAAAATCGTAGAACAAGAGGAAAATGATTATATTTATAACCAGTATAGGAAATCGTTGAATGGAGAGGAAATTATATTACAACTTATCTATATATATGCAAGGACGGTAAAACTAATATGGTAATGGGAATCTAGAATATGAAAAGAGGAATCAATATATATATAAGAAATAGGATAAACTACTAAATGGCAATTTCATTACCATGCTTAATCTTTGAATATAAATAGTAGGTTAAAATAATTTCTCATCGAAGAGAATAACAAGAAGTTTAAGAAATAGAAACAAAACATGCATATTTGTAACCCTCCTTAAAGAACAAAATCTTAGTAAATAGAGGTCGGAGCCAACCACAACACTATCAGAAAAATAAATAGGAAATTCCATATAAAATAAGTTAACAAAGTTACAACTATTCGACGGACCCTGTCAGACTTTAGAGAGTAAAAACCCTTCAATTATACATGAGGATAACTGTCATATTTTTAAAATACACCAAAAAGAAAAGGGTACAAAACTACCATGCACATATAATCCTTCCAAACTAATTTAGAGCAGATACCGTAGTATCCTTTCCTCATCCATAGTCAAGGATTAATAATGGAAATCGAAGTACCTTTCATTGGTGAATTCCCTTTAGTCAAAGAGTCATATCCCACACTTGTCCACAAGTTTCCAAACAGGAAATTAGAGTGGTATTGAGTAATATTTTCATTTATTTGAAAAGGAAATAGTCAAAGTAAGTAACACTTACACTCAGGATAAAAACCCTGATAACATGGTGAAATCTCTCTGCATTAATGAATGAAATTGTATTAAAGGAAACCAAAAAAAATATTACCAAAATAATAATAAAGAAAGAGTATGAATTTTACTTGGAATAGCTTGACCCTGCAATGAACTCTCGCAACATAATGAAAAGATCAACCATGACCACATCTTCTCCTTCTGATGGGTACCCTTCTCCACAAAAAGGGTGCCATCATTAGTCTAAATTATACATACATGTCCAATATACTAAAATATGAAACAAAGAATGATATTAACATAGTCAACAAAGAATAGAGAGAATGTGTAATGATCATAACCCTTACATGTGCTTTTCGTAAAGAGCTCAATCAAAATTTAAACAAAGAATAATGTCAACAGATAAAACAACATTTGATGTAAAAGAGTTGTGCCACTACAGGTTTAAGTGAAAAGTAAACCAAGAATAATATCAACAAAGACAACTACATTTGGTGTAAACGTTGGGCCACTACAGGATTAAACAAATTATAAACTAAGAATGATATTAATAGAGACAACAACATGTAGTGTAAAATATTTGTGTTGCTACATGCTTAAGAAAAATATACACAAATAATGGTATTAGCAGAGACGATGACCTTAAGATATAAACTAAAATAAAGAACTAAGAAAATGTGCACATGACTCAACAATCATATAATTTTCTACAGTTTGTAACATGCACAATATTTCTTTTAAGGAAAACAAAGTGTTCAATCCTTCCCTGGTTGCATTCAAACTCTTAAACGATGGCTAGAACTAAATCCCCAGGATTGGAATTAGATTACAGAGTTTCGCAAGTATAAATTGGAGGAAGCTCAAAACAAAGAACTAAAACCCTAGCTACGAACCCCAATATTCTGTGGAAATATTTCCAAAACTGAAATGCAAGTGACCGAAACCAAAGCAAGATGGTCGAACCATCGCCTCTCAGCTCTCGTTCCAAGGTAGTAACACTTGGCACCCATTTTGGTTGCCACGAAAGGCTTCGAACACGCCTCTCAATGAGATTTGGGATGTGACAAGAGTGTCATTAATAAACTCTATCTACCATGTTTACATGTGTTAAATTCCGTATTGTGTCAACCTTAAATGCANCTAAATTATACATACATGTCCAATATACTAAAATATGAAACAAAGAATGATATTAACATAGTCAACAAAGAATAGAGAGAATGTGTAATGATCATAACCCTTACATGTGCTTTTCGTAAAGAGCTCAATCAAAATTTAAACAAAGAATAATGTCAACAGATAAAACAACATTTGATGTAAAAGAGTTGTGCCACTACAGGTTTAAGTGAAAAGTAAACCAAGAATAATATCAACAAAGACAACTACATTTGGTGTAAACGTTGGGCCACTACAGGATTAAACAAATTATAAACTAAGAATGATATTAATAGAGACAACAACATGTAGTGTAAAATATTTGTGTTGCTACATGCTTAAGAAAAATATACACAAATAATGGTATTAGCAGAGACGATGACCTTAAGATATAAACTAAAATAAAGAACTAAGAAAATGTGCACATGACTCAACAATCATATAATTTTCTACAGTTTGTAACATGCACAATATTTCTTTTAAGGAAAACAAAGTGTTCAATCCTTCCCTGGTTGCATTCAAACTCTTAAACGATGGCTAGAACTAAATCCCCAGGATTGGAATTAGATTACAGAGTTTCGCAAGTATAAATTGGAGGAAGCTCAAAACAAAGAACTAAAACCCTAGCTACGAACCCCAATATTCTGTGGAAATATTTCCAAAACTGAAATGCAAGTGACCGAAACCAAAGCAAGATGGTCGAACCATCGCCTCTCAGCTCTCGTTCCAAGGTAGTAACACTTGGCACCCATTTTGGTTGCCACGAAAGGCTTCGAACACGCCTCTCAATGAGATTTGGGATGTGACAAGAGTGTCATTAATAAACTCTATCTACCATGTTTACATGTGTTAAATTCCGTATTGTGTCAACCTTAAATGCARTGTGACCATTAAACCTCGCGTTCATCATTTTACCTATTCTACGTTAAAGAGATTAGGGTGAACCCCCCTTACCACATCAGGGATAAGGGGTATAGTTAAAACCTTTAATAATTTTCATAGAATCCTTYCAAGTTATTACACCATGAAGCCTTYCAAGTTACTACACCATTGACCTTCATTACTACCACAACCAAGAGATAAGTCAACCATATTTAGACTATAGGTGGAGTATAAATTACACAAGGTTATAAAAAGGGTCAAAACCAACCCCTCCTTTATGAAATACAAATGATAGGTTAGTCAATACACAATTAATAAACTATTGGAATGGAAGGTTGCATATGATCTGCAAGGTGAAATTAAGAATTAGTACCTTAGAATTTGAACCGAGGACTAGCAAAGAAAATAATGAGTTTGGAGTTAAAACTATTACAAACTGTAATAGAAAGATTGCATAAATCTTTCCTTCAAATAATTTAATATCTTGTGACCGAAATAGAGATTCTCACACCTTATTTAGTTGGAAATACTATATTAATCTATAATTGTTTTTGGGGGGTATGTGACAATCTCTTCGTTTGAAATAATCATTTCTGGTAAGGAATCTGTCATTATCAGAAAGACTTGTTTCAATCTTGTAATAAGAATCAACGTAGATGAGTCTTTAACTGCTTTATGTCCAGTCACCATTGTCCTCTCGTTTCTTTGATAAGGGTAACAATTTTTTTTTAACATTTTTAATAGCTCATTTTCTTTATTTGTAAGGAATGATTACTAGATTCTGGTAACCAATATTTAACCCTTACGAGTCTTGGTGGTCGAACTAGACATCTTCGGTAGTTTAACCCAATTCTTTAAAAAAAAAATCGACCTCAACTCGCGTATCTCTTTAAAGAACTCTGGTGTTAGCGTCCTAACTACTTGTTTCATTTTACAGTCTACACTCTTGTTCTTAGAATGTCATATTTAATTTTTCCTCAAGTTATTTAATTAAAGAGGTTTGCATTACATTCCAACTCCTGGTCGTTACTTTAATCACTACACATATTATTTGGTTAACTCGTAAAAGTAATAATATACAACATGCAATATCTTAATTTTTCCTCTGTTATGTTTAGGGATTTTTATGCATCTTGTTTAGAATTATTAATTTTAAATCAGTGGAATTAGGTACATATATTCTGTCTATGAACCTTAATATTCTAGTTTTCTCAATGTTGTAACTTGTACCATCCAAATTTCCTTCATCTTTGACAATTGTTCTACTGTTTTGATGTACTCTCCATCATTTGTGCTCGTAGATTTAATTATGTCCTCGAGATCACTTTATATTTTGATGATAGTAATTTCATATATTTCATTAGTTCTTTGACTTAGTGGATCTACGACTTTATTCTCCTTTCCTTTGATGTGTCGAAATTCAAAATCAAACTTGCCTAAAAATGCTAACCACCGTGTTTGTCATGCATTTAGATCTTGTTAGCTAAAAATATGTTTCACATCACTGTTATCTCTTAATAATAAAACTTTTATTCCCATTAAGTAATACCACCACATTTTTAGTGCATGAATTATAGTTGCTAATTCCAAGTCATGAGTTATGGAATTTCTTTCATGTTCCTTCAATTTCGAGATTTGTAACAAATTATGTGTCTGTCTTGCAACAATACTCCTCCTAATCCTTCTTTACTTGCATCTACACAAACTGTAAAAAAGTTGTAAGGATATGCCACTTTAAGGATAGGTGATTTAGTTAGTAAGCCTTTTAATTTATGAAAATTGTCTTGACATTTTTTAGACGAAATAAATTTCTCTCCCTTTTTTCTGCAATGATGTAATGGGTTAGGAAATTTCAGAAAATCATTTGATAAACCTCTGATAATAACCGGTAATCCCCATGAATAATCGTCTGTACGCTATGTTCTTAGCTACAGTCCATTCCATAATATATTTAATCTTTTTGGGGTCTATTGGAATACCATCTTCTGATATTACATGTCCCAAATATTGTATCTTTCTTTGATATAAGTCACACTTGTCAAACTTAGCATATAGCTTATGTTCCCTTAGAGTTTGTAACACTATTTTCAAATATTGTTCTTGTTCTTCTTCTGAATTTGAATAGATTAGTATATCATCAATAAAGATCAATACAAATTTATCCATTTATTGGCTAAATATACTATTCATTAAACACATAAAAGTTGTTGATGTGTTAGTAAGTCCAAATGGGATTACTAGGAACTCGTAATCTCCATAACGTTTCCTAAAAGTTGTTTTGTTTAAGTCTTCATCTTTTATTCTAATTTGATGATAACAAGACCTTAAATCCAATTTAGAGAATATTTTTTATCCTCCAACCTGATCAAATAAATACTTAATCCTCGACAGAGGGTATTTATTTTTAATTGTCATTCTATTCAATTGACGATAGTCAATACATAACTCGAGAGTTCCATCCTTCTTTTTGACAAATAGCACCGGTGCTCCCCATGGAGAAACACTTGGGCTGATGTATTCTTTATCTAATAATGCCTGTAGTTGAATTTTCAACTCTGTCAACTCATAAATGTGCATTATGTAAGGAGCCTTTGATAGAGGTGTATATTAAATTAGTATATCAATAGAGAAATCTATTTTTCTTCTTGGAGGTAATTCAAGTATTTCTTCTGCAAATACATCCTCAAATCGTTAAAGGACAACAAATTCTTCTAACCTCGGTTTGCTTTCTTTATCTAGCAGATTTGTTACTTGGATAATATATATTTTGCAGCCTTTACTAATGTTGTTTTTTAATTGCATTGTTGATATTTTTCTGGTAGAGAGAGGTTTACTAATTCCTTTCACTATTCTTGATACTCCACTTTCATCTTTGCAAATAAATTTTTTTTCATAACAATTTAGTAAAAATTTATGTTTCTCTAACCAATCCATACCTATAAGTTTGTCATAAGAGCCTAAATGTAACATTTAAATTTACCTTTGTATCCTAACCATTTGTATCTAGCTTACAATTAGGAATGAATTCAATTACTCTTCTCTTTGTACATGTTTCTAATTGTACTAACCATGATTTAGTATGTTTTACCTTTTTCATCTTGCTTGAGTCTACCAAATATGGGGTAACATAACTTAAACTATCTCCAGGGTCTATTAAAACATAAATTTTCCTATCATGAACTTTACCTTCAATTTCCACAATGGTAGATTGTGATCTGCTTCTCTTCCATCCACAACACCATTGATTCTATGGAAACTTTTGTCAATATATCCAACTGTTGAAGCTTATTGTATGTTCTTGATAGTTTCATTCGTAGAATTCTTGTAGGAACAATTCCTCAATAACTGTGCTTCGCCACATCCCCATCATTTCAATGGTTCTCTGGAATTATAATTTGTTTTCTTAAATCCCAAATTAAGAGATTCATTTCCTTGTACTTGTGATGCGTTCCTAGAGAAATTATTTTCTTGATGTCCTTTGTACATATTACAAAATGATGATGGCATGAAACCCTTTTTCCTTTGATTGAGTTTCTCTTGTTTCTTTTCTCTCCATACTTTTGTATTTTTAGATTGTTGCTTGTACTGAACATAGCATATTCTTTCCTTTTGCAGCACTTGGCTCAAGGTTTTTAGATTATCAAACTCTATTCTATCCTTATATGATTGAGGTAAGCAACTTAAAAACTTCTGAACCTTTATCTTTTCATATTTTGTATAAGGAATGAATCTCAACAATTCCAGAAGTTTAGTTATCAGATCCTCCATAGACATATGTCCTAACTTCACCTCGTAGAACTCTTTTATTTTTCTCTCATAATAACTTTGAGACAAATAATGTTTCTTAAAATATTTCTTAAAATATGTCCATTCCATTTTCTTTTCCTTAAAGCTTTTGC
>ML776977.1:203961-301770 GCA_009831015.1 Picea engelmannii
AATAATGAGTTTGGAGTTAAAACTATTACAAACTGTAATAGAAAGATTGCATAAATCTTTCCTTCAAATAATTTAATATCTTGTGACCGAAATAGAGATTCTCACACCTTATTTAGTTGGAAATACTATATTAATCTATAATTTTTTGGGGGGTATGTGACAATCTCTTCGTTTGAAATAATAATTTCTGGTAAGGAATCTGTCATTATTAGAAAGACTTGTTGCAATCTTGTAATAAGAATCAATGTAGATGAGTCTTTAACCGCTTTATGTCCAGTCACCATTGTCCTCTCGTTTCTTTGATAAGGGTAACAATTTTTTTTTAACATTTTTAATAGCTCATTTTCTTTATTTGTAAGGAACGATTACCATATTCTGGTAACCAATATCTAACCCTTACGAGTCTTGGTGGTCGAACTAGACATCTTCGGTAGTTTAACCTAATTCTTTAAAAAAAAAATCGACCTCAACTCGCGTATCTCTTTAAAGAACTCTGGTGTTAGCGTCCTAACTACTTGTTTCATTTTACAGTCTACACTCTTGTTCTTAGAATGTCATATTTAATTTTTCCTCGAGTTATTTAATTAAAGAGGTTTTCATTACATTCCAACTCCTGGTCGTTACTTTAATCACTACACATATTATTTGGTTAACTCGTAAAAGTAATAATATACAACATGCAATATCTTAATTTTTCCTCTGTTATGTTTAGGCATTTCAATCCTAGACCTATAGTTCTATTTTGTAAAGTGTATTGGTATGCTTTAATACTAAAATACTTTCATAGTATTCCACTGTTGTATCTATTTCTCATATTGTGTGATTTATAAGTGGTGATAACTAAAATTCGACGAGAATGTTTTGTTGAAAACGCTCTGATCAGTTTTATTATGAATAACCCATATAATGCACTCAGGGATCTTTCTGGACATATCATTCATGTTTTTTCATTTACAAAATTGTGTATGAGTCGTATGCTATGTCTCTTTTTAATCAATTATTTTCAAGAATAAGTTATTGTTTTGAACATAAGCGGATTTTAAATAATGATGGGTCTCTCATGAATGTGTGAGGGAACCCATCAATTGTTCTAGGTCACCCTCTCCCTCCTCACTTCGACATCTTCTACAGAGGTTTGGTTACTAGGTCAAGCACTTCAAACACTTAAAGAAATTTTGTTGCATCCATAAAAATATAAGTGGGTTCGATGACTTATCTTTATTTTAATTCTCTTCCCATTTCTCATTTATTTTTACATGTTTACACCAAATTTTAAGTAGGGATTTTCTCTGATAAAAATAAACTTATGAATTTATCTTGCAGGTATGAAGAAGGAGTGCATCGCTACCTCATTTTCACTTACAATTCCCTTTTTTGAAAGGTACTTGGGTTCCTTCTTCAGGGACACTTGTCCTACATTTCTTAACCCATAAACATTGTAATTGTTTATTATATTTCTCGATTCATTAATTTTTATGTTCCCATATCCATTGACTCTTCTAAGATGAAGTTTTTTATGTTAATACAATATCTGGGAGTTTTTAAATAACTATCCCATTTATACTTATGGTTATTCCCACACATGCCTATGTATATATGCTTATCCCCCAAAAATTTCTTGTATTTAAACACTTCTTATATTCTGTTTTGTGAAAATAATACAAATTACTAATATGGAAATAATCTATAATGTAGAGTTTAAACAACATCTATCGTCATAATTCACAACATGTTCTTTTATTCAAGATAAAATGTTGATTCCTCTTACTCCTAATGTATTCACTTCTTATATTGTGTTTTGTGAAAATAATACAAATTACTAATATGCAAATAATCTATAATGCAGAGTTTAAACAACATCTATCATCATAATTCACAACATGTTCTTTTATTCAAGATAAAATGTTGATTCATCTTACTCCTAATGTATTTATGTATTCTATCATTGAGAATTGCACTCATATACAATTTATTTTCTAATTGTTTTAATGTTGTAACTCCTCTTATTTACCATAGTTTTTCCTCGAGATATACTTTATGTACTCCTATTTATATTAGCACAGAAAAACTTGGATTCACACTCATTCTATGGAATTTGTAATGTACTCTCCTTTCTTTCAGTGCATAAAAATATTCTAATACCCTATGGTTGTGGGATACCTAAAATAAAACATACTATTGTATATGGAAAGTTACATAATTTAAAACCTGATATAACTATGGAGAATTATTCAAGCTATATTTCCAGGATCTATAACTAGATTTCATAATTTCATGTTCTATGAATTATAAAAAGACTAATTAGTTTCTGCAGCATACATACAACTATACAAATTCAATTATGTAGCATAAATATAATTTTTGTAGCTACATGAAATTCATTAATCCCAACAGAAAAAATAAGATACGTTGGCATAGGGGTAGACCCAGGGTTCAATGCTCAAGAGTGCACCAACAAAACCCTAACTACTGGCCCTTTCGGCAACACCTGTGAAGTAGATGAAGTCTCACCTTAGGCAGAGGTAGGGGTGGTTGCAGGACAAAAATGTCTGCAACCTTAGCTGGGACATCGATCTGTGATTATATATTTTTCAGGGCACTTAACATAGATCATTCATCAATGTTTAACCCTTATGGTACTTCAAATATAACAGAGAGCATCACAATGAATACTTAGACTAAATATGATTCAGTACTTAGCCACATAAATATAGATTAGATTCAACAGATCAAGGACTAAGCATCTTATATATCAGATCTAACATTCATTCTTATATCATAAGCACAGAGCATAACTAGATCTATTTAATCACATCAAGCACTTAGCCAAAAAGGAGATAAACACATTAGGTTGAAGAACAAAGCACAAAACACAAAGTTACCGTGGTTCACCCCCACCCTAGGGATACGTCCACAAATTCTTCTTCTTTATATTATCTCGGTCAAGAAGTTACAACATAGAGCTTCAGTGACCCTTACTTCACATAGGACAGAATATCAACGCAACTCGCTAGATCCTTCTTCCTTACACTTCAGCACAAGCCTACAAAAAATTGCACTTAGCTTTTCAATCTCCTTACAATCATACACAGAACACTTGCAATATACATATAATCACACAGATCTGGCTACTAGCACTAAGCCTTTAGCTACACATCACACAGATGTACTACCACTCTCTGCTTACATTACCTAAGTATCTATTTATAGATTACAAAATGGGCCTAAGCGTGGGTAAACCCGACCAACATCCCTTTCCCTTTACATCAACCCAAAACCCTAAAAGGGATGCAAAAGTAGGTCTTTCTTCCCTAATTTATTCTTCACATTGCGCTCCATCTTTGGCATGTTGTCATAGTACCAAAAATGGTCAAATATGACCAAGTATTCTTCAAAACTTGGCCAAGGGCCAATAGGGCCCCAACACTCACCTGTGACTCGTCCCGAGTCACTCAGGTCTGATCAATTCCACCTCAAATGCATTGATCTTGGCTCAAACTCCTTCGACCTGCTGCAGTGAGACAATCTCTTTCTCAGTAAATTCCATGATGACTATGTCATTGAGAGGTCCTTCTAAGTGTTGTTCTGCAGTGATGACAACCTGTTCGAGTTTATCTCCATGACTTTCAAGTTCAGTGAACAGTTGGCATGCCTTTTCTTGGATTGGATGAAGTCATTAGGAGACTTCCATCACTTTCCTTTGGAGTGTATGTACCCATTGTTGGGGTGTGTGTTGTTCTGCGAACCTCTTCATTCTTTCGACTGGGGTCAAAGTATTTATCTGTGACTATAGCATGCCTGCATTCTACTTTGCTTCTTGGAATTGTGCCTCCAATGTCTGCAATTCTCGATACTCTGCGAGGGTTTCATAAGTCTAGGCGCTTCTAGCGCTCAACTGCTTGCATTCCAAGGAAAAGGTTTTTAATCGGCCAACTACTCTTTGAGAAGTGGCCTCTCTTAGATCTCTTATTTCTTGGGGGGTCTCGTGCATGGTGCAGAGCTCCGGATCCATGATGCGTTGTTGGAGTTGTTGGATTACTTCTTCTAGTTGGGTCACCTACTGTGGGAGACGGTCTTCCATTTTCACTTCTATGGCCATCATAGAGTGCAGTGCCTTTTGAACCCTTTCCTATACTTCAAGTTTCTCTACTAGCAACAATGCCTTTTCCTCATCCCACTTTGCTTCTAGGGCAATCTTTTCCCATTATGCCTCATTATGTTGTTCTAGAAATGATTTTTGTGCTTTCATCAAAGCCTGGGTCGCTTGTGTTGTGTCTTCTTGGGCTCGTCGAAGACGAGCTTTGACTTTATCAAAGATCTAGTGTAATTGAGTGGGCTCATCACCTGTTCCTGATGTTCCTCTTATCAAGGGCGTTGTAGAAACTAGTTGGCTGGACTGGAGTGCCTGCTGCACTTCTTTGAGTTTGCCCTTGATTCAATTGAATAACTCCTCCTGCTTTGCTTCTTTATTTTCTGCGAGCTCTAGTGAAACATCATTCAATGAAACAATTAAGAAGTCAAAGTCATCCTAGGTAAGGGTAGTTTTAAGCGTGGTCTGGGTGGTGTTAACTTTCTTTCTGGAGGAGGGTTTTGGTGGTGTCATCTTTCTTTTCATGGAGGGATCCTCCTCCTCTCTAGGTGGGGTAACCTCGCCTCTACTTTTCTCAACTTCTGTACTGCCTAGATCGTCACCATCACCTCCCTCCATAGGTGAGATTGAAGTATTCTTTGTGGACATGCTAGGGACATCTTCAACTTCATCATCCTTCTTAGTCCTGCTTGGACCTGGTGTATTCGGTTTAGCTTCAGGGCTTTCCTCGTCATACATGTCTGTGGGGTCTGCAAAAACAAGGAGGTCCGCCGACCATTCCTTGGTAATCTCCTCCAAGTCATCTTCTGTCATCTTGTAGTAGGATTGGAGCTATTGTTTATGCTTATCACTGTGCGTTGCAATATAGGTTAAGTGGCGATCTGCGCTAAATTTCATCAAAGGTATAAACTTATGAAGTATGTTTGGGGTGATTCGCAGTGTAGACTGAATTTTATTCTTTAGTTGGTTGAAGTAGATGTGGAATACAACATTGGACTGCCACTGCTTGTTCATGTCGCTAGAGTACCACAACGTATAGAACTTCACGACTAGTGGTTCGAAAGGTTCGATCTCTAGAAAAGTGTCTCCCTCTGGCAGTTCCCAAGCGAGGAAAGAGATGAGTATGAGAAACCAACTAAAGTGGATCTCATACCCTTGGTCTTGTTCTCTTTTGCAATCCATCTCTAACTTGTTTACAAGATACTGTGCACAATTCATCTGTAGTCCCTCGACGCACTTCCCTGCTAGGTCAACTATGAAGCCAGTCACTTGTGTTGGTATGTTCTTACGAACTAACTTGCCCGCAATCAGCTAACATGCAAGGCACACTGTGCCACTCTGGACAGAGGCTACCTTGTAGCCTCGCCATAAGTTTCCTTTATTTGATGTGCTAGTGCTCGGTCTGCGGTCTTGCCTGAGTAAAAGTCCTATGGGTCAGGGCCTTGCATGCTAAGTCCTATGATCCGATTGATTAGATTCAGATCCACAGTGATGCGGAAATCCAACCATAAGTATCCATCGTGGTAGCAATACAACAACAACCTAACACATGCATTGACTTCCTGGTGTCTGTCGAAGTGAGGGAACTTCATTACATTGAGCAGTGTGGATTGTGTGAGGTTCTGGGTCTTATACTGCAGGACAATCTTAGGATTTCTTCCTTTCGTCTTGGTTACATATTTATGCGGAGCTAACATGTTGTAGGTTTTGCGATCTCCAAGGTTAAAATCATTAAATTTTAGTGCTGCGAGCTTATCCTGGTCAACATGTAGAGCGCGCACCCCTTTCGAAAGATACACGGTGATCAAGGTGTACTCAAAGTCTCTGGGTACTTTGTCGTGGTTAATATTTCTGCTCAAAGGTGGTATGTAAACCGATAGAATGAGTTGGATCAACTTGGCATTTGCAATATCGTCTTTGTTCTTTGTTCTTGTCTCGGTCGTGGTTCTGGAAGGTCCTGCTCCGTGAGAAGTGGAGGGAGAAGCTTGGAATCCTCCTATCAATGATGCTTGCACACCTATAGACATCCTTCTCTCTGACATGACTCTCTCAGCCATTAGGTCAATCAAAACTTCTTCAACTTCTTTCTGAACAACACTGAGCTCATCCGACATACAAGCTTGGGTCCACTAGATCAGGTGTGAAAATGAATTCAAAGACTACGATGAATAGTATGGGAACAATGAAATGATCACAGGGTGAAGTAATCTCAAGTTTCGGTCTGAAATTATCACTTAGAAAAAAGTATTCTTGGTGTGTGGTGTGACGGACTAAGTAGGGAAACTTAGCAACAATATCCTTGCAATGGATACGGGGCCTTCATTAAATCCGTTTTATCCATTTTGGTGTTGTCAAATGGTCTAGTGGGAACCCATAATTGCTTTTCGACCCGTTCGGGGAAGAAGTCGAACGGGTATATTGGTCTAACGACTATATTGTTGCACCATGGTGAAGTGCAAGATGTCATTGTTCTGATATCTCGGCGAAGCTCAATTCTTGAAATTTTTCCTTCTGCGAAGTTTCCTCTGGAGTCTTCTATAACTTTGCGATTTTGGCCCTCTTCTTACTTATATTCCTAGCCTTTTCCCGAGTGAGTTTAGTCTTGGTCATCCTTTTTCCATTCTGAGTCTTATCTTCTCTTGACATAGTCACTTCACGCTGCTTAGGTTCTTTCTTCATATCCAAGGGTAATACTTCTTCATCATATGGATTAGGTATTTTGGTATTTTGCGGTTCCTCTAACGCTCTTATAACTTCGACATCCACGTCCCTATTCTTTAACAACTGATATTTTTTCTCTTGTTCCTCTATCAAGTAGGCGATCCTTCTAGTCATAAATTCCATGAGTTCTTGCTTCTTATGTTCTAGGGATTCCTTTTCTTCTTTCATTTGGATATGGTCTTTTTCAATCCAGATCTTTCCTAACAAAGCTGGAAATGGGGCATGGTCCTCAATAAATATAATCACTTTGAACTCTTCCTCTGTCGAAGTTCCATGGGTACTCATAGCTATCTGGGTAATTTTTCCACATAGGGTTACCATTTTGCCTTTAAATAATTCGATGGTTCCTAGTGAAGGGACCAGAGAAGGCCTTCTTAGGGTTTCCCAAGTGCTTTCTATCATAATGTTCATCAGTGTTCCCTCATCCAGAGCACAGTCAATGTCAAAGTCTCCTATTCTTACTTATATTTTCTCTTTTCCTTTGAAGATCTCTCACAAACTGACATCCTTATGATCATATAGGGTTTCTTTTATTTTCAGTAGCATGATCTTTGATTCTTTCTGGGGTTCTTCCATAATTTTAGTCTCTTTCTCTCCTTCAGAGTTTGCTTGTTCTATATTTAGTTTTTCAAGTCTAGCAATCATTCTAGGGAAATCCAATACTTTATGGTCCATAGCTTTACAACAGAGGCAACTAGGGTTTCTCCCAGGACATTCCTTAGCAAGATGTCCTGGTCTTTTGCAATTGTAACAAAGAGTTAATCCTCTCTTTCTCGTCCCTGATCCCCAACTCTTCTTGTATTGCGCACTAGGATCATGATGGCTAGCCTGCAAAAATTTCTTTCTAGGATCTTTCATCCATTGGTTAGTCCAAAAATTCTTTCTATGCATAGGTATAACATATCTTTCACTATTCCTATCAGACCTATTCATATCAAACTTTCTTTTATCTAACAGTGCTCTATTTTTCAGGCTAGGTCAGAATCTATCAAGCGTACCTAAATTCATGCTTCAGAAACAAAAAAATTCCACTTATCTTACCTATATAGAGCACAAAACTTTCAGAAAAACTTGAACTATTCTTACCTTTACTAGGGGCTAGAGCTTACAGATCTTACCTCTTTTATGCAAAAATTTCTACTTTTACCTTTCTTAACTCATAAAGTGTTTAGATATCACTTATTTTCATTAGTATCAACCTTTTTCTTGCAGATCTGACCTCTTTCCTTCAGATCTAACCTTTCTTTCTCAGCACAAAGCTTCATAGGTCAAGTAGAATACTACACACTAGGTAAACAGATCTATGCATAGAGCTTATTTTGCACAAAGCTTTGTCTTCTTTAGTTCCCAGCAATCATAGTTCCATGTCCCGACAACGGAACCATTTGTTGGCACAGGGGTAGACCCAGGGTTCAACGCTCAAGAGCGCACCAAAAAAACCCTAACTACTGGCCCTTTCGGAAACACCTGCGAAGCAGATGAATTCTCACCTGAGGTAGAGGCAAGAATGGTTGTAGGACTCAGATGTCTACAACCTTAGCTGGGACACCAATCTGTGATTATATCTTTTACAGGGTACTTAGCATAGATCATTCATCAATATTTAACCCTTATGGTACTTCGCAGATAGTACAAAGCATCACAGCGAATACTTAGACTAAAGATGATTTAGTTCTTAGCCACATAAATGTAGATTAGATTCAACAGATCAAGCACTAAGCATCTTATATATCAGATCTAACATTAATTCATATATCATAAGCATAAAGCATAACTAGATCTATTTAATTACAACAAGAACTTAGCCAAAAACAAGATAAACACATTAGGTCGAAGCACATAGCACAATACACAAAGTTACCGTGGTTCACCCCCACCCTGGGGCTACATCCACAAAGTCTTCTTCTTTATATTATCTCGGTCAAGCGGTTACAACATAGAGCTTCATTGAAACTTACTTCGCACATGACAGAATATCAATGCATCTCACTAGATCCTTCTTCCTTGCACTTCAGCATAAAACTACAACAACTTGCACTTATCTTTTCAATCCCCTTACAATCATGCATAGAGCACTTGCAATATACATCCAATCACACAGATACGGCTACTAGCACTAAGCCTTTAGCTATACATCACATATATGTACTACTACTCTCTACTTACATTACCTAAGTATCTATTTATAGATTACAAAATGGGCCTAAGCATGGGTAAAACCACGGGCCGACATCCCTTTCCCTTTACATCAACCCAAAACCCTAAAAGGGACCCAAAAATAGGTCTTGCTTCCCTAATTTCTGCTTCGCGTTGCGCTCCATCTTTGGCAAGCTGTGGTAGTCCCAAAAATGGTCAAATATGACCAAGTATTCTTCAAAAATTGGCCAAGGGCCAACAAGATACATATGTATAGATCATACTTTGTAGCTATAATAAATTCGATATCCACAAAAAAAAAAAAGGGTCTAATGAAAATGCATATATGTAACAGTGATGCTGGAAAAAAAATGGAACAACCACGTTCCACCCAACCATAGATATAGAACAACCAATATTACTTGTCTTGATCACCCCCTAGCCTGACCATGACTCCATAAGGGAAAAATGAGCTTCACTCCTTAGACATTGTCTTTCTGTACGGTTAAGAAAAATCATTTTCCTAACACCATGTGTGGTCACACAACAAATAGTCATCTCCACAACATACTAAGCAATGTCCTTCCTCACACATATGTTGTATATATCTAATTTCACATTACCTATTAATTTTCCATCCATTTCCCTCCTTGGGAAATTATGAGTTTTAGAAATCCTTAATTTTTAGGGGCTTCCAGTGACAAATCAACTCTGAGTTAACTCAAACATGTTCCTCACTCATGGAGTCATAGTCAACTACTTTTAACCTGATTGTTCCACCTGTTTTCTATCATTCAATTTATTAAAATATATGTCTCATACATTTGTACATCAAAAGAGGTCAAGTG
This sequence comes from Picea engelmannii, assembly GCA_009831015.1. NCBI lineage: Eukaryota > Viridiplantae > Streptophyta > Pinopsida > Pinales > Pinaceae > Picea > Picea engelmannii. The sequence goes on from ML776977.1 coordinate 213,757, forward strand.
GCAAGTCAAACTCTTGCTCAATAGTCACAATAATAATAATTACATGCCTTCATAATTTCAAATATGAATTTCAATAGATGGAAATTTATTTTCAAAGCAATAACATAATAAAATGTTTTTATTTTATTTTATTTTATATATATATATATTTGAGGATGTCACACTACCTTTGGAAAGGTATTCGAGTTCCAAACACAAGGGTACCCATGAAGTTCCTTTGTATATAAAATGAACTCTTTATAAGTATGTTCTTCAGGAGAATTTCTCTCTTTTGAATACGACTGAAATTCTTATTTTTTCAAGATGATATTAATGGGAACTTGTACTCATTTGTTTATCTATGCATAGTTTATATACCTCGCTTAATTCATTGCTACCATATTTTTTTTATTCTAATACAAGAAAAAATATTATCTATATATTTGTATAATTTTTTGAGAATTGCATGCCATCTCAATTCAAGCTTTCATTTATTGACATTACTATGTTTCTACCATTCACCTTGACATGTAGACTTTTCTCAACGGTATCTAAATGTATGTACACTGCATGTAAAAATCCTAAAAAAATGTATATGATAACTTCTTATAGATAACATAACTTGTAACTAACAATATCTAAAATGCAAGCGATATGAACTAGTCAAAGAGGAGATACATATTTGAACCAGATAAGTCAGAAACAATTGAAATAGTGACGTTCCACCCAACCATGGATGGAGAACAACCAAGTTACTTGTCTTGATCACACCCTAGTGATCCAGATTATTTTTGGAATGAAATGAAAGAAGAGAAATTAGAATGAAATACTTATGAAAATTGCCAAAAAAAAGAAATACAACAATACTTGATTTCTATTAATGAAATAATTGTAAAGAGATTGTAAAAATATCGAGTGAAAGACTCGCTAGAATGGTGGAAGCTATATCTTTGAGAAGAGATGTGACGGTTATGCTCATTCGCAAGAAGATGACTACAATGAGGCTCTGAAATCATTTTTATGATAAACATGAATGCCAAAACCCTAAACATCAAAAAACCTTACCCTAGGAGATGAAACGTCAAAATTTATGTGGGCCCCTTTTGGGTAAGTTAGTACATTAACTTCCTCGGGTCATAAATTTTGCATACGATCTCCATTTTAGGCTCGTGATATCCTATTGAAAATTTCTTTTTGATAACAACACATTATGTCATCAAACTCTAACTCTGTCTACAGTTTGACTGTGGCATGCAAAAAAAACACTGTCTAGGTCCCCAAAATGGCCCTAGAAGTACAGAAAGGCATGTTGACATAAAAAATTCCAAAGTAATCCAGTTGGATTAGGTGGGCGGCCACGAGTCTCCACCTGAAATATGTGTAGGGATTCGAACAACCCCAAAAGTGTAGAACCCACAATTAGAAACAAGTTTATAAGAACATGATGAACTAAAAATTGACAACGGGAGGTAGTTGGAATAGGTTGGAGACCACCAATATCCACCTATATCATTCCTCCCCTCTAGGAATAAATTGTATCCATTACATTGAGTTCCCAAGGAAGAGGGGAAATCGTTTTCTTAATATGAATATTGGTGATCTGCGTGCCTTGTTGGAGAAGTTTTGATGCTTGGTCTGTGGAAGACTGTCACAAACCTGTTGTTGGAGGGGTTGAATCTATTCCACAAACCGCTTGTCTCTAGATTTGATGGGGCATTGTGTAGGCACCATTGTAGGTGAATAAAAATATCTTCTTTCTCTTAGAAAATCTATTTTTGATGGATAAAAGGTGTTGAGGCTGCAGTGGTTATAGTGGTCTTATGTGCATCCTTTGAACAGACTGTGAAGAGGATGAATTTCACAGTATGAGAGATTACCTTGTGGCACTATTTTGGTGGAGCAGTAGTCAGAACTAACTTTGGTATCCTATAGAGATGACCACCCAGAGTAATAATGACACTATGGGGTCTAGAATCATGTACAACATGACGTTTCCACATATATGGTTGGCCCAAAACAACATCACAGACATTAAGAGGGGGAAAATCACACACTACCTCATCCTTGAAGGGTTCGATGCCATAAGACATGCGACATTGTTTCCTGACACAAAGATCCCTTCCCCCGTGAAGCCACCCAATGTTGTATGGTTGGGGGTGTGGTGTTTTCGACAACCCCAACTATTTGATAGCCTTATCTGACATGAGGTTCTTCTGGTTTTTATTATCGACAATTAAATGCAACGGGGTCCCCATCACCCACATCTATGAATGGAAGAGGTGCCCCCCCTCTTCATAATCTACTGGTTCTTTTCACTGAATTGTTGTGGTCATGGAAATAGTAATGGGGTATGCATCAATGATCTGTCTGGTTTCAATATTTTTTGGATCGGATTCTAAATCAAGTTTCGACTTAATGTCTTTCACCTCATCCACCAATGACTGTTTCGAGTGACATTCATCAGTGCTGTGCCAGGGGATTTTGTGGAAGTCACACCCTTATTTTCCTGTGTCTTGGACTATTTGTCTAGAGGTTATTTGTTAGGGTTATCTTTACCATGCTTTAGTTGTTGTAGATTTTCATACCCGAATTCCCATTTATGCTAGTGCCTAAATTTGTACTCAATTTTGATAACATATCAATAGGAATCTCCCAATGATGATATGTTTAGGAAATCCATTTTGGTTTGGATGTACCTATGCAAATCCCCACATTATTTCAAAATCGGATGTCGCTTGGAGTCTTTGATACCCATCTTGGTGCGTAAGGTATGGAAAGTATTTGTAAACTCCAAAATTGTTTGGATCTTCTCGTTTCATAGTCTGGTCCATCTCATGTACGAGTCTTCATAGTTATCAAGAAGATAGTAGTTTTCCTTGACCACGTCCACAAAAAAATCCCGAGTGGGCTCGACCCCATATATTCGAGATTACTCTCTGGAACTTTTCTCCCAGTAAGTTTCCCACCAATGTTTGACATGGGGGAGAGACTTGAGGAGTGAGAAGGTGATTCTTTCCCTGTCGAAATTTTTTTGAATAGAAAAATAACCTTCTAATAGATTTATCCATTTTTCTAGGGCATCTGCATCTAGTTGACCTTCAAATATCGAAATATCAAAATTAACTTGTACCTTTAAGGGAGAGGTTCCTCCAAAATGGTTGCTTGATGAATATGTGCCTGTTTCTATCAGCAAGCATTGAAGGATGTGTGCAAAATTCTCCATCATTTCGTCCCTTTGTCGAGCGAGAGATTTCTCAAGAAATAGGTTAATAGAATCTTATGCTCCACCATTTTTATTTTCTGTCACCATCTAGGGTTTATTGGGCATGCGAGAGTGATTTCCCTTAAGAGATACAAGTTGGAGACCCAACTGGATATACTCAGACCTCATCGGGGACATGCATTGAAAAACAATCAAGAGCAACCTACTTTGATACCAATGATCCAGATTATTTTCTGAATGAAATGAAAGAAGAGAAATTACAATGAAATACTCATGAAAATTACTAGAAAGAGAGAAATACAATAATACTTTATTTCTATTAATGAAAGAATTGTAAAGATACTGTTAAAATACAGAGTGCAAGACTTGCTAGAATGGTGGTTGCTTTATCTTTGATAAGAGATATGACAACTACACTCATTCACAAGAAGATGATTACGGTGAGGCTCTGAAAGCATTTTTATGATAAAAATGAATGCCAAAACCCTAGACATCCAAAAACCTAACCCTAGGAGATGAAACACCAAAATTCATGTGGGCCCCATTTGGGTAAGGTAGTACATTAACTTCCCCTTTTGCATACGATCTCTATTCTAGGCGCGTGATACCCCATTGGAAAGGTCTTTTAGATAACTACGCATTATGTCGTCAAACTTTGGCTCTGTCTACGGTTTCACTATGGCACACGAAAAAAACATTATTTAGGGCCCCAAAACGGCCCTGGAAGTACAGAAAGATGTGTTGACATGAAAACTTCCAAAATAAGCTAATTGGATTAGGTGGGAGGCTACCAGTATCGACGTGGAAGATGTGTAGGGGTTCATACAACCACAAAAGTGTGGAACCCAAAATTACAAAGAAGTAAAAAAGAAAGTGTTAAACTAAAAAATGACAAGAGGAGCTAGTTGGAATAGGTGGGTGGCCACCAATATCCACCAAGATCACCTAGCTTGACCATGACTCAATAAGGGATAATTGAGCTCTACTCCCTAGCCAATATACCTTTGTATAGTTCATAAATTATTTTCCTAACACAATCATGCTCACACAACAAATATCTCCTTCTACAACATACTTAGCAATGTCCTCCCTCCCACATATGTTGTATTTATGCTCATTGTGCCTAGGAAATTTTATTGAATTCATTTCCCTGCTTGGAAATTCGTATCTTTAGAAATCTCTGATTTTGAGGGGTTTCTAGTAACAACACTCCATTGCTGACACTTGTTAAATCCATCTCTGAGTTAACTCAAACATGTTCCCCACTCATGGAGTCATAGTCAACTATTTTTAACCTGGTTGTTCCATCTATTTCCTACATTTAATAAATTAAAATTTTGTCTCTTACATCTATCCATCAAAAGGGGACAATTGGCAATTCAAACCTTTGCTCGATAATTAAAAATATAACAGTCAAATTCCTTAATAAAACCAAGTATGAATTTCCATAAATGGAAATTATTCAATGAAATTTTTTTAATAGTTGAGGATATTACAAAGAGCCTTCAATATCAACAATTTGAATGCTCATTAGATGAATAATGCCCAATAAAACACCCCCATCATTATAGTTCTTAAGATCCATCTTAATTCCCTACATGGGTATTACCTGACCATGCTGGAAAACGATCATTATTACATGCTTATTTTTAGAAAGTAATGTTTTTGGAAAATGAGGATGACTAAATGAATTGATCCCCGACTTTCATTAAATAATCTATATAAAAAAAAATTGAATGAGTAAACACTTACAAATTATTATTGTAACAAATTGTGTGCCCTACACCAAAGATGAAGTGACGATGATTTCTTAGCGACTTCTCTTCCCCATTTTCTTAGGTTATCATGCATACGTATTAAATTCCTACTTGTGTCCTCTATGTATCTGTGTCATAAAGAAAAAAAAAATATTGATTTGAACCTTACCCAAACCATCACCACAACCTTAAAAGGTCAAGCATACAGGTCGTGCGGTCATCACTAGATCGATGCGGCCATGTCTGAGCCAAGGAGAGAGAGGAGAGTTTAGGATGAGTGGGAGAGGTTGACGTCACCTTCCTCGTCCTATGCGTTCAGGGTTATGTCCACTCACCCAAGTGAATGTCATCGGCTAAAATCCTTGGGCCATCGTGGGCTATAAGCAAAGCCCCATATATTTTGATTTTGTCTCCTTATCCACTCGTACATGTTGACATCATGGGACATAGGCCAAAGCCACACACACCCAAGAAAATTCAAGTGCGAATTTAAAACCCTCACTAGAAATTGTTGCAGAGGTTACAATAAAAGGTGGGCCAACTACAAGCATTTTTCGTTCCCTCCATGATGTTGGCCATGGAGCCAAGGTGTGCCCATATGGTAACGAGGAACATTTCTTATCAATCTCTCCATCCCACTGCCAATCAACTTCCTCTAAACTATCTACAATGCTCGTTCAAGGTTCCCATTAAACTCTTTCACGTAGATCCTCTGGTTAATTTCCTATGCTTTGCAATGAACATCGGCTTAAGTGTTTGAATCCCTATGACACAAAATGTGGGGGATTGAGGACCGAAATGGGCATAGGTTAGCAAGGGAAGCAGATGATTGGGTCAAAATGATAGAGGAGATGAGAGTAGGTTAGGGTTTGTGAATGGGGAGACAATAGATAGGTTAGGTGAGTGGGGAGCAGAAGACACGTGGGCCTCATTCGAGGCTCCACGTTGCCTACCACATCCCATTTAATTTTATTATTATTATTATTTATTATTTTATTTATTTATTTTTATTTATTTTATTCTTTATATATATATATTATAATTTTTTTAATTATTATAATTTGTTTATTATTATTTTTATTTATTAAAATAACAAAAAAAAATAGCAAAATTGTTTTATTTAAGGTATATATACCTATAGATAATCCATGTTCCTATAAAATTTAACGAAAATGAAATTAAAGATAATATAATACAATGAGGGGGAGATTTATTATAATGTTGATTATAATCATAATGACTAAGGTTAGTATTATATTAATTACTTCCAATTTTTTTAAGGACTTAAATGAGATTAAGGGAAGGGATAAACATTTCATTAAATAGGTAATAAAGGGTCATTGATGAGTAACCAAAAGTGCTAGCATAGCTAGCAAGGAGAAATAATTAATAGCTTACCTGAATGAAGATACCAAGCTTAGAGGCTTTTGACCCTGACCCTTAGCCACTTACCTTAATGGAGTAATGTTTTTTTATAGAAAAGTATAAATAAACTTGCGCCTAACCTCATCCTTGCAACTTTAATTTCAAGTAAAAGCTAGATTTCCCTAACTATTCTCTAATAAAAATTTGATTTGAATGCAGGTTCTATATTCATAATGGTTAGAAATAGGAAAGTCGAGGTGAGGGAACATGATCACAAGTACCACCAACATCGGTCCCTCCACTGCCATTTCATGGATTAGCTCTCATTTTGCGCTCCTTAGGGGATATTAATGAGACGCTAAAGGGGATCCAGTTAGCAGATGTGGAAGTGGAACCCCCACTATCTAGAGTCACTAACTCTGAAGTGTCGAGGGACTCATAGAGAAGGCCTCCACTAGGGGACATCACCATAGAACTACATAAAATCAAATTCCCAAAGTTTACTAGGGGACATGCAAGTGAACGCATAGAGGTGTGGTTGGAATGAATGACGATATGTTTTTCCTTGAGAGACTATGCTTCCACATCAAATGTGAAGATAGTGATATTTTAGTTGAGGGAAAAGGCCTTGAACTGGTGGGGTAATCTGGAGATGCAGTTTCACCTTACCCCAGATATTGTCTCATGGGATATTTTTGAGGAAATATTCTGGAGGAAATATTTTCCTTCTTACTATGAGGAACAATAGGTAGGAGCATTTCATTCTCTAGTTCAGGGAAACAGAATTGTGGAAGAGTACGAAATCGTGCTCATGGAGTTAGTAAAGTACATCTCATACATGGATACCAATGAGCAGAAAGCAAACAAATTTGTGCACATATTAAAATTTAATATAAGGACCATGGTACGAATGTGCAATCCATCATCAGTGGTTGATGCAACTGAAAGTGATTGTTACGTAGAAGATCATCTAAGCTTAAATGGAGGTATGGGATCAATTATTCCACAACCACCTAGATTTTTGGGGAAGTCCTTGAGGACCTTATCTAAGGGAGGATGCTCTAGGACACCTCCTTATGGAAATATATATGCACCTAGAGAGGTTACAATAGGTATTGCAATGGAAATGAGTGCACCATTCTACTCGTCACCAACGACAGAAGCAACTCCACAAAATTCTTAGGGAACAATTAATAGGGGAAGAGGTTCCAGGGGGAGGAACTCATTTAAAATCCCTTTACATGGAATTTTACAGGTTCCACCTTGATTTTTTATTTGGGGTGCAAAGGACCTCATTACCAACGTGACTTCCCAGAGTCATAGTTAGTTTTTTTTCATAGATAAGGGAAGGCCTCGATGGGAAGAGAGAGTAGTAGCCACCATATTCATGTGGACATTAATAAATTCCATGAAGAACATCAATCCACTGTGGTGGAGTCGTCAGGTATGCTAAATCATGTCAGTGTTAAAATTTTATTTGATTTTGGTGTTACAGATAGTTTCATTTCACCTTGTGAATTAGAAAAGTGTGGGTTGGGAGCCTACAAGCACGATGATCTTAAAACAACTTGAGATGGCTTTGGGCGGTAAAAAAGTTGTATGACCTAGCATTGAAAATGTCCTTGTAGACCTGGGAGTGTTTACTACTACTTTGAAGTTGTATATCACTTCCTTAGGGACTTATTATCTAATCATTGGGATGGGATAGTTAGAATCCCATATAGATATGGTATATTGTTTCGCGAAGAGGGTGCTTTTTGTTGATGATGAAGGAAGGTTAGTAGATATCCATGGTATATAGAGGAAGGTGTCTCTATGATTTATCTACATAATGAAGGTTAAAAGTTGCATGAGGAAAGGTTGTCAACTATACATGGTGGAAGAAACCAATGAAGGGAAGGAACCCTCTATGGACCAGTATCCAATATTGTTGGAATTTAAGGATGTTTTTTAGGAAACAATTGGAAGGATTTCTTCCTCAGAGGGACCTTGATTTCACCATTGAGATAAAACCTAGTGCAAAGCTAATTTTCAAGACATGATATAGGATGATGTCTCCATAACTTTTGTGATTTGTAGATGCAATTGAAGGAACTACTTGAATTAGGGTTGTTAAGGCCCATTGTTTCACCTTGGGGTACACCACTAATATTTGTCAAGAAGAAGGAGAGTTCCTTATGACTATGTATAGATTATAGGAACTTGAATCATGCTACAATGAAGAATAGGTACCCAATACCACATATAGATGATCTCTTTGATCAGATGAGAAGAACAACAATTTTCTCAAAAATTGATTTGCGATCAGGGTATCACTAGTTAAGGATTAAGGAAGGCTATATTCCTAAAACGACCTTTTGAAATTGGTTTGGGCATTACGATTTCATTATAGTACCTTTTTTTTTCACAAATGCACCATCAATATTCATGAGCATCATGAATGGTGCATTCTAAAATTACCTAGACCACTTTGTATAGGTCTTTCTTGATGATATCCTCATTTATTCCATGAATGAAAGAGAGCATGAGGAACACTTGTGAGTGTTGTTGTCATGCCTTAGAGAGAACAAGTTGTATGGAAAGTTTTCGAAGTGCTCTTTCTTCCATAAAGAGATTCACTAGCTTGGTCATATAATTTTTGGTGAAGGAATTTATGCGGACCTAGAAAAGGTTAAGGCCATAATGGATTGGTTAGTGTCAAGGAATTATTTTGAGGTGAGAACCTTTATGGGGCTATATTGTTATTATCGAAGGTTTTTGGAAGTATTCTCGAATATTTTAAAACCCATCACCCCCTTGCAACTCAAGGGGGTTAGGTATGAATGGACGAAGGAATGTGACATTGCATTCCTCGAGCTTAAGAGATTACTACCCAGTGTGTCAATTCTACCATTGTCAGATATGGATAAGGACGTCACAGTCTACATGGATGCCTCAAACAAAGGATTGGGGGTCATGTTAATGAAAGATAGGGTAGTGATAATGTGTGCATAAAGAAATTTTAAGAAATATGAGGAGCTATATGCTACTCATTATTTATAGTTGGCATATGCAATGTTATCTCTGAAGCTTTCGAGGAATTATATAGTGGGGAAAATATTTGAGCTCAGGATAGACCATGAAATCTTAAAGAACCTCTTCACTCAAGGGGTTCTCAGTGCCATACAGAGGTAATGGAGTGAATTTATGAGTGAGTACGATTTTGGAATTTCATACTTCAAGGGAAATGATAATGTGGTCTTGGATGGCCTAAGCACAAGACCACATATATTCTACTTGGTTCACGTAAAGGTTTATTTTAGGGAGCAAGTGTTGGGGAAACATCTTTGAGATAAATGGTATTTAAAGGTTACTTCATCCCTCCAGAGTGGGTGGAAGTTAGAGCCAAATTATGAAGGATATATCCTTGAAGGAGATGGATTGTTAAGATATCAAGGAAGGATGTACATCACCAAGGGTGGGGGTATTTGAAGCATCATACTCAAGGAATCCCATAGATCACTTTATTGTGCACATCCAATTATGAATAAAATGTACGCAGATATGAAGAAGATTTTCTTCTGGGTAGTCATGAAGTGTGGTGTAGTCCATTTTGTCATTAAGTGCCTCGAGTTTTAGCAAGTGAAGGTTGATAATCCCCACCTGGAAGGTCGCCTACAAATGCATGTTGTTCCTATGTCCAAGTGGGAAGTCATTTCTATAGATTTCATTGTGGGATTTCCACTCACATCACTGAGGCACAATGCCATTCTTTTTATAGTTGACAACTTGACCAAGAGTTCCCATTTTATTCCAGTCAAAGACACTTATGATGTCACTGATGTGGCACACATTTTTATAAGTGAGGTCATCTGTCTGCATGGTTTACCCAATAATATCATTTCATATAGAGACTCTCGATTAACCTATAGGTTTTGGACACGTTTGTAATTATCACTGGGGACTGAGTTGAACTTAAGAATAACATATCATCCTGAAATGGATGGGAAAACTGAAATAGTAGATCAGGTTCTAGAAGACATTCTTAGGATGTATGTTATGGATAATAAAACCCATTGGGAGAAGTACTTACCTATGGTAGAGTTCACTTACAGTACAATTTTCACAAATCAATTAGAATGTCTCCCTACGAAGCTCTATATGGAAGGTCGTGCAGGAAACCATTGATTTGGGAAAGGTTAGAATACTGAGTGACGGTAGGGCCATAACTTATTAAAGAGATTGAGGAGCATGTAATTCATATTACACAATGATTATAGGAGGTGCAGGATATACAAAAAAGTTATGTTTATTCACATAGGATTGATCGAAGCTATAAAGTTTAAGATCAGGTTTTCATTTATATTAGGCCTAATAAGAGTACCATTCCATTTGGAAAGGGACAAATTTGTCACCTCAATTTATAGGACCATTTAATATCCAAGATAGAATTGGGCTTGTTTCCTATCATCTCTTGTTGCCATCCCAATTGCATAAAACTCTTGATGCTTTTCATGTATCGTTTTTACAACATTGTGTTTTTGATGAATCTCACAAACTAAATTAGAAGGAATTGCAGGTCTCAGATGCAGGAACCATCATGTTTGAAACATTATGCATATTGGACCAGAGGGTCTGACAACTCTGGAATCATTTGGTAAACCAAGTTAAGGTCTAGTGGGACAAGTATATCCCATGATCTGCTACATTGGAGGATGCAGAGGCCTTACGACGAGATCATCCATCACGTTTTTGACCACCTTGGGACTATATTTTCTGAAGTATGGGTGTATGTAATGACCAATTTTGACTTATACAACTAGAATTACCTATGGCCTAGTCATATATTTATTTTCTTATGATCTATAGAAAATTGATTACTTGAAACTTTAAATTTTGGACATATGGACCTATGTGAATGTGAATACTATGAATTTTTATTATTATTTGGTTTATGATGAATATTATGCAACCTAATTATAGATTGATTTGTTTGAAATTTAAATATATTGGTACATGGATATCGAGTTAATGATGTGGTTAAATGTGTTTACATGAAAATGTGTATGGAGATGCGTGAGTTCTGCTATAAACTAATTTCAATATTAATGGGATATAAAGTAGCCAAAGGATAATGATAGTAAATGTTTGATGTCCTGAACATCGACCAAGAAACAATATGGTATGAATCTTGTATGTGAAATTTTGTTGGTTCAAATGCATTGCTTTGATATGTGGGAAAGTGCAGGTTTTCTAGGTAGCGAGACTGTCTAAAACTGAATATATGATGACAAAATCCCAACAACATAGTTCCACTATATGGTCCACGATAGGGTGTTGACTCTAGTTATATTAGGAGGGGTGGAGGAATTTACCACCATGTATCCTCTCAAATTTGGAGTCATGGGAGGATAGTGTTAGATCACTCTACCCTAGACATGTGATGACAATTGGCAGTTTCCTGTTGGGGAAGCTTGGTCAAGGTAGTTGATACTTCCACTTACAAGTTCTAAATAGAGTTAGGTCAATAGAGTTTATGCTCCAGGATATTCCAACAGAGGAAGGATAGGGATGGAATATGGAAGTAGGTTAGGGTGGAAAGATGATTAGAATTAGTTCAGAGTGTGCGGGGTTTTAATATTATAGTAGAAGTGTTTGATTTTTATTTTTTCTTGTTTCAAATATATATATATATATATATATATATATATATATATATATATATATATATATATGCTTAACTGAATTACAATTATCTAGGTAATTATTACTTGTGCTAAATTATTATAATTAAGGATTCTGCAAATATTGTAAATGGTTGATTTATTCTTTATGAAGTTAATTGCATTGTTGATTGGGTTGGAATCATACAAGAATTTCATTATATGTGTTAATTATTGACATCAATACACACACTAGTTTTGTATATGCTAGATATGCATACACGTCTTTCGCATGTACACTAGTATTTATGAATGTTTAAATTAATGATGTGCTTATCTGATCTCGATGTCTGAATAATGTTATTGTTCTCCTTGTATTGTAAGTTACTCTAAGTTCGTGATGAATTTTCATGAAGGGTGGGTGTATGCAACACCCCAATTAAGTTAATTAATGATTTTATTAAGTAAGGTAAATTAAGTTATCGAGGTATTAAAAGTTAATTAATTGATTAAATCATTAATTTATCTAAATCAATTAATTATTGAACTAATTTTATTGTATCATTTATTTATTTATTCATTTTGAATTAAGAAATGCGACATTTAATAAATTAAGTATTTCATGTGTTTTAGGGGTAGGTGTAAATTTATGACAAAGGATAAGGAAGATAGGAAATTGATGATTGGGGGGGATTCCAGAGGAGGAGAATAAGGAGGGAGTGGGACTTTGGAAGGCAATATTATTGTTTTGGAGGAAGAGGAAGGAAGGATAAATATGGGTGGGAAGAAAAAAATATCTTGGGGAAAATTGGTGGGTTTACAAGTGGATTGGTGTTGCTGGTATTTTGGGCTCGGGGGCCAGGAAATATGATTTCCTAGAGCTAGGGAGTTGGAGAGGATATGTTCCTAGTTGGATCGGAGGAAGACACTATGTTTTCCGGTAATTTCAAGATTTTGGTAGAAGATAGTTTCAAACATCTCAAAGGACAACATCTTCAAGAGGTATTTTACTAGTTTGTTTCTTTTCTTTGAATCAAGTTATGAATATTGAAATTATGTTGTAAATGTGATATTTGAGAATTTAATTGCTGGAAATTACTGTTATGAAATTTACTATTAAATTTTTACATTTGGTACCAAATTACAAATTTACTTTTTATCTATAAATACCTTAGTAAGGATTTACAAAATTGGTAATAGGAAAAAGAAATAGAGGAACTTGAGTTATTCTAGACCACTCCAAAAGGATCGTCGACATTGAGCGATATTGATAATGTGCACACTTTGACTTGAAAATTATACTGAATCTGCACACCCAACTCTCAAAAATTTCTAACATCCCAATATACCAAACATTCACCATGTTAGAGAACCCAAACCTTATCCACCTCACTGGAATTTTTGTCCTCTCCACTGGATAGAAACCTATGTTGTGACATCCTCAATAAAAAAAATTATTTTAATGTTATTTCTTCGAAAGTAAATTTCCATTTATGGAAATACATACTTGATATTATTAAGGCATGTAATTACTATATTTGTGATTGTTGAGCAAGAGTTTGACATGCCAACTATCCTCTTTGATGGACAGATGTATTAGACATAATTTTTTAATATATTTAATGCATGAAACAAGTGGAACAAGTAGGTTAACAATAGTTGACTATGAATCCATGAGTGGGAAACATGTTTGAGTTAACTCAGAGTTGATTTTTAAAAGTTTTAGAAGTGAATTTTTGTCACTCGAAGCACCTAAAAATCAAGTATTTGTAAAGTTGTGAATTTCCAAGGAGGGAATTGGATTGAAGAAAAATTCCTAGGAAAAATGAAAAAGATATATACAACATATGTGGGAAGAATGACGTTTCTTAGTATGTTGGGAAATGAATATTTATTGTGTGAGCACTAATGGTGTTAGGAAAATGATTTTCTGAATTGTACAAAAGGAAAGTGGGAAAGGAGTGAAGCTCAGTTTTCCTTTATGGATTCATGATTAGGCTAGGGGGTGATCAGGACAAGTAATTCTTCCTATTCTACATCTATGGTTGGGTGGAACATCGTTGTTCCATTTGTTTCCATCTTGACTATTTGACGCAACCGCACTCCTCGGAGCATGACCACTCTTCCTCAGGACCTTATTCTTCCCTTGGACCGAAGAACACCAAGGTTCTTCTAATTCCCTATCGGAAATTCTATACCCACAGTTCTCTTCGCGCAATCCCCCTTCTTTGACTTGTCGGGAAATCAGAACTCGTGACTTCGCGAGTTCAAAGTCGAGTTCTGGGTTCTCGAATCCCTGAGACCTGATATGTCAGTCAACATTTTACTTTCTTTTTCTCTGCTATCGGAACTTTTCTCTATCGCGACTTGAGCTACTCGTGACACCAACCCCTCCGGTTTTCAACTCTCGATGTCCGATGTGACGAAGTGCCGAAACTCGCAATCCCGCTCCCTCGCAACTTCTCTTCTCGCGAGGTCAATTAACTCCTATGTCAGCTCCTGATACACGAGACGTCGAAATGCCAAAACTCGCTATCTCGCTCCCTTTCGAATTCGCTTCTTGCGAGGTCGAATAACTTCTATGTCGACTCTCGGTGTACGATTTCAAGAGTTGATATGATGGTCCTCGTGACTCGGATTGACGCTCCTGCCCTCCTGAGCTTAGAACCTCTTCCACACCTGCACTGTAGCCTCCTTGGACCTCTGCAAGATCCAACGACCCTCGGAGCTTCGCGAAATCTCTTCGGAGAAATTCGTCCATCCGTTTCTTCCTTATACAATCTGCGAAATGAAAAACCGTTCTTCCACAGAACTCGTCACCCTGCGCGCAAACCTGCGACGCTCCTTTCATCTATCAAAGAACAACTTTCCTGCTTCTTCCTTCAACAAGTTTGAAGGCCTATTCCTCCTGATCTTTTCTCACAACTTTCGAGTCTCTTGAGGAAACTCTTGCACGCATTCCGTGCGACAAATGTTCAACAACGTCCAAGTGTTGAAGCTTTGACTCTCTGCACTCCTGCAGCAACCGTCTTAATTCCCTTTGCTCAGAATTGTAAATTTGAGTCTTCACTTGGCCTGCGCACTCCTTGCATGGCTCTTCTACTCAAATGTGCTTCTGGGAACTTAGAACAAAAGTTATCTCTATCTGAACCCTTCTTTCAACGCACTCCTTGCGGACGATTCAACTACACTCCTTACAGGAATCCTCTCGCTCAATATAGAGAAACAATTGAAACTAATTCCTTCCTCTTAGATTTCAATTCAACCATGAAATCACATACACAACATATAAAAGAAAATGTATAACAGGAAGCAAACATTCATGAGCATAACATCAATACACAGAGAAACAACACAAACCATGAATTTGAATCAAAGCTTTCTTCTATTAATTCAAATGTTTGTACATGGGTGTTCTTCATACATAGTTCTCTACATGCTCTTTTCTTCTTGCTCCTATGAATTGATAATATTACAATGTACAAAGGAGGGTGTCTATATCTGTTTTTCCCTCTCGAACTCTAGCTATCAAATCTAGAATTAAATTGCTATCTAACTGTATTAACTACATTAAATGTCGTCTATCTACCTAAGGACAAGAGCTTAAAGGCTCAAGTTCCATTACAATATACAAAGTGCGCTTCATTAAATCCACACATTAATGTTTGCGCAACAATATCCAAGTGTTTTCAAAATTTGTGCTGGTGCTGTCCAGCTGTCCATTGTCTTCTACGCTCGCTCGCTTTATATGATGGCGATGCTCCTTCATCATACTCCTCGGCTTGAAAACTTTCATGGGCTCCTGTCCATGAGCTCCTCCACGGTATGTCCATGCTTTTGCATCACTGCTTTTCTCTCCCAGCTGGCATCTTCCACTGGGTGATTCTTCCATTTGACCAGATACTCGAAGTATTGCTTTTGTCTGGTCTTCTTACCCATTTTCTTGTCGAGTACACATTCCATTTGTAGCTTTTCTGCAATCGACATCTGCTTCGTCCATTGGATGATTGGTTGCTCAGTTGCAGTCTCTGCTTCTCCATCCCTGTATGGGTATAAATCTGTGATATTGAATATCGAAGATATTCCGATGCCATCCAACAACTCGATCTCATAAGCGTTCTCTCTGAATTTCCTTAGGATTCTGCATGGCCCAATTTTCTTCATTTTGAGCTTATTGTATGTTCCCCTTGGGAACCTTTCCTTCCTTAAGTGTACCAGAAACAGATCACCAACTTCAAACTGAAGTTGTCTCCGATGTTGATCCACTCTGCGCTTATATTCCAGGTTCGATTTCAGCAACCGCTCCTTCACCTGACTGTGAAGTTCTTTCATCGCCTCAGCGAACTCTTCTGCACTAGTGCTGCTAGTAGCAGTCTGTCCTGAATCCCTTAGTTCAGAAACTCCTCTCGGCTGCACTCCATACACAATATAAAATGGACTCTTCCCTGTGCTCCGATTCACTGAATCGTTGTATGCAAATTCTGCCTGTGGCAATATGCTATCCCAGTTGCTATGGTGCTCTGTCACCAAGCTCCTCAGCAAGTCTCCTAGACTTTTGTTTACCACTTTTATCTTCCCATCCATCTGAGGATGATAAGCATAACTAAATGTTAAGTTAGTTCCCAATTTCCTCCACGAGGTCCTCCAAAAATGCCCTATGAATTTAGTGTCCCTGTCCGAAACTATGCTTTTCGGCAATCCATGAAGTCGAATGACCTCCTTGAAAAATAGATTTGTGATGTGAGTCGCATCGTTGGTCTTCTGGCATGGGATAAAATGTGCCATTTTAGAAAACCTGTCCACGACCATAAAGATGGAATCAACACCTCTTTGTGTGCTCAACAACCCTAATACAAAATCCATACTAATCGCCTCCCATGGCCTCTCTGGTATGGGCAATGGTTGATAAAAACCTGCATTCTTCTTTCTCCCTTTCGAATGCTGGAAAATTCGACATCTGTCAATGAACCTCTTGACATCTTCTCGCATTCCTGGCCAAAAATATGACTCATTCAGTTTAGCGAATTTTTTGTCATGACCAAAGTGTCCTGCCAATCCACCACTGTGCTTCTGTTTCAACAGATTCTCCCTCATGGAGCATTTTGGGATACACAGTTGATTTCCCCTAAACAACAATCCCTCCTGGATCATATAATCTATCCACGGGCTTCTGTCTCTGAGAACTGGATTCTCAGCTACTTCATACGCCTCTCCAAAATCTGCATCACCTGCATACATGTTCCTGAGATTTTCAAAACCCAATGTTTTGACTTGGAATTCCTGCAACAACAAACACTTCCTGCTCAAAGCATCAGCCACTTTGTTAGCAGTACCCGAAATGTGCTTAGTCACAAAAGTGAAATTATGCATATACTCTACCCATTTAGCATGTTTCTGATTCAACTTCTCTTGTTGACTTACAAACTGTAATGCATGATTGTCACTGTACAACACAAATTCTTTTGGGATCAAGTAATGCCTCCACTTCTTTAGTGCCTGTATGATAGCATAATTTTTTTTATCATACGTGGAGTATTTCAGCTTTGCATCATCCAATTTCTCGTTGAAATATGCAACTGGTCTGTCTTCCTGACTCAAGACCGCTCCTATGGAAAACCCGCTTGCATCACATTTCACCTGAAATGTCTTCATGAAATCTGGAAACACCAACACTGGTTGCTCTGTGATCTTCCCCTTAAACAGATTGAACGTCTTCTCAGCCTCTCTTGTCCAATGAAAAGACTTATGTCACTTCTTCACTGTGTCCATCATCGCTGCACTAGTTCCCCAGAAATTCTTAATGAATTTCTGGTAGAAACTAGCTAACCCATGAAAACTCCTCACCTCGAATACATTCCTCGGTGATGGCCAATTCTTGATTAATTCTACCTTATCCAGGTCCATCCTCAACTCATTTTCTGAAACAACAAAACCCAAGTATATGAGCTCTGTCTTCATAAATGAGGAGTTCTTCATATTGATCAACAACTTCTCCTATTGTAGCTTCCTCATCACAATGGCCAAATGCCTCAAATGTTCAGCCTTTGTCTTGCTGAAAATTAGTGTATCGTCCAGATATACGACGATAAACTTTCCGATGAATTCCCTGAGGACTGCATTCATCAACCTCATAAAGGTTCTTGGTGCATTCGTCAAGCCAAACGACATGACTAGCCATTCATACAGTCCTTCGTTGGTTTTGAAGATTGCCTTCCACTCATCGCCCTCTCTCATGCGAATATGGTGATATCCGTTTTTCAAATCTATCTTTGAAAAATACTTTGCCCCGCTCAGGTAATCCATCAGATCATCCATCCTTGGCAATGGGAACTTGTACCTCATGGTTATCTTGTTTATCGCTCTTGTGTCGGTACACATTCTCCATCCTCCATCCTTCTTTGGACTGAGTACTATCGGAACAACACATGGACTCAAGCTTTCTGCGACTAATCCTTTGTCCAATAACTCCTGGACCCGCCTCTTAACCTCCTCATTTTCTTTCGGTGTCAACCTGTATGCATCTTTGTTCGGAAAACTTGCTCTGGGTATGAGGTCTATATGATGAATCACACTTCTCATCGGTGGAAACGAACGGGGTAATTTGTCCACTATGATGTCAGCGAACTCTTCCAACAGTTCCTAAACTTCATTTGGTAGATCGTCCACTCTTGTGCTAGTTAGCACAATCCTCGGTTTCTTGATCACAAAGAATTGTGGATCTTCCTTCTTCTCCATCTCGGTAAGAAGCTCCTTCCCACTCATGAGAAGTATTGTGTTGCTTACTTCCGGCTTCACCTCTTTATCCTTTGTCGGAAGCAATCTGTATGTCCTCCCATTTCTCTCGAGGGTATATGTGTTCATCCTCCCGTCGTGAACCACATTTCTGTCATATTGCCATGGTCTACCCAACAATAAATGACATACATCCATGGGAATGACATCACAAAGTACCTTATCATTATACTCCCCTATCTTGAAATCAACCAAGCATTGTTTAGTGACACTAACCTGATGTCCCTTCTGTAGCCATGAAAATTTGTATGGACTTGGGTGATCAGTTGTCTCCAGCTCCAGCTTTTCCACCATCTCGGTTGAAACGAGATTATCTATGCTACCGCTGTCCACGATAACCTTGCATACCCAATCCTTGGTCTTGCAAGCTATTCTGAAAAGTTTGGTTCTTTGAGCTGAGTCCTCCACCTCCTTCCCGGGTGTTAAAAGAACTTTACGCATCATCAACGACCTTCCGCCTTCTATGTCTTCGGTCTCAACATCCCGCTTCTGTGCTTTGGTGATGTGAGCTTCTCTAATGTATTTCTTTTTCTCTGGACACTTGAATGACCTGTGCCCATTCTTCCCACATGTGAAACATGTGATTACTCCTCCTCTTCCTCTTCCTCTACCGCTGGTACGAGGAAAAGTATTTGCGTCATCATAATCTCCCCTCTGCTCTGTATGCTTCCCTCTCTGTTCAACATATGGATGTCGCTGTGAGGTCCCACCTCTTTCAACTCTACCCTGATGTTTATTCCATTCCTCCTTGGGATTCTGATATTTCTCCTGGGCAACTGCCTTGCCTCTGGGATGACTTCTGCCTCGCCCTCGCTGACCTTTCTTTCGGCTCAGCTTCTCTTCAGCTTTCAGAGCCATCTGATAAGCATCCTCTACCGTCCTGATGGTTACCATGCTTAATTCATCCTGAATGTCGTATCTCAGACCATTCAGATATCTAGCAACCTTCTCATCATCGCTCTCCTGATGACATGCTCTGATGTTCAGTC
This sequence comes from Picea engelmannii, assembly GCA_009831015.1. NCBI lineage: Eukaryota > Viridiplantae > Streptophyta > Pinopsida > Pinales > Pinaceae > Picea > Picea engelmannii. The sequence goes on from ML776977.1 coordinate 233,504, forward strand.
GATAGAATTCTTCAGTGTATTCCTTCACTGTCATCAGCTTCTGTCTCAGGTTTTACATCCTCCTGAACATAGTAATTTGGTAGTCTCTTGGGATGAACTTCGCTTTCATCTTCGTGATCATTCGGTCCCAAATTTTTATCTTATGCTTGCCCTTGCAGCGTTTGTCAACTTGTAGCTCGTCCCACTATAAGGCTACATGTTCATTCAAGCGTGTGACAACATGTCTGACCTTCTTGTCCTCCTCGATCTCTTCATAGTCGAAGTAGGTATCAAGAGCTCTAATCCAGTCTAGCAGCTCTTCTGCATCCAAGTTCCCCTCATAGACTGGGATGTCCATCTTCGCTTTCGCACCCATCTTGGCGATACCTTTAATTAATCGCTCAGTTGATGCATCTTAGGCTGCAACTTCTTCCTCTCGTTCAGCCTCAACTTCATCCTCTGAATCGCTGAAATTCCCTGCACTAACTGTGCGTCTCTGAGTTGTCTCCATCTCTTCAAGTCTTGCTCGAAGATCTCTCATTTGTCTTTCCATTTCTAGATTTCCTACCGGCCTGCCTCTTCTTCTCACCTCTCTCTCCTCTGGATCGGGTGATTGTCTTTCTCTTCTGGGCGACATGATAAATCCTCTTCTCTGCTATAGAAAGCAAAGAACTTCCTGCTCTGATACCACAACTGATGCAACCGCACTCATTGTAGAACGACCGCTCTTCCCCATGACCTTCTTCTTCCCTTGGCCAGAAGAACACCAAGGTTCTTCTAATTCCCTATCGGGAATTCTATACCCACAGTTCTCTTCGCGTGATCCCCCTTCTTTGACTTGTCAAGAAATCGGAACTCGTGACTTTGCGAGTTCAAAGTCGAGTTCTGGGTTCTCGAATCCTCGAGACCCGATCTGTCAGTCAACGTTTTACTTTCTTTTTCTCCGCTATCGGAACTTTTCTCTATCGCGACTTCGGTAATCGCGATACCAACCCCTCGGGTTTTCAACTCCCGATGTCCGATGTGCCGAAGTGCCGAAACTCGCGATCTCGCTCCCTCGTGACTTCGCTTCTCGCGAGGTCAATTAACTCCTATGTCAGCTCCCGATAGACGAGACGCCGAAATGTCGAAACTCGCTATCTCGCTCCCTCGCGACTTTGCTTCTCGCAAGGTCGAATAACTTCTACGCCGACTCTCGGTGTACGATTTTAGGAGTTGATCTGACGGTCCTCGTGACTCAGATTGACGCTCCTGCGCTCCTGAGCTTCAAACCTCTTCCACACCTACACTATAGCCTCCTTGCACCTCTACAAGATCCAACGACCCTCAGAGCTTCGCGAAATCTCCTCGGAGAAATTCGTCTATCCGTTTCTTCCTTATACAATCTGCGAAATGAAAAACCGTTCTTCCACGGAACTCGTCACCCTGCACACAAACCTTCGACGCTCCTTTCAACTATCAAAGCACAACTTTCCTGCTTCATCCTTCAACGAGTTTGAAGGCCTATCCCTCCTGAGATTTTCTCACAACTTTCGAGTCTCTTCAGGAAACTCTTGCACGCATTCCTTGTGGAAAATCTTCAACAACGTCCAAGTGTTGAAGCTTCAACTCTGCACACTCCTGCAACAACAGTCTTAATTCTCTTTGCTCAGAATTGCAACTTTGAGTCTTCGCTTGGCCTGCGCACTCCTTGCACGACTCTTCTACTCAACTGTGCTTCTCGGAACTTAGAACAAAATTTATCTCTATCTGAACCCTTCTGTCAACGCACTCCTTGCAGACGATTCAACTGCACTCCTTGCAGGAATCCTCTGGCTCAATATAGAGAAACAATTGAAACTAATCCGTTCTTCCTCTTAGATTTCAATTAAACCATGAAATCACATACACAACATATAAAAGAAAATGTATAACAGGAAACAAACATTCATGAGCATAACATCAATACATAGAGAAACAACACAAACCGTGAATTTGAATCAAAGCTTTCTTCTATTAATTCAAATGTCTGTACATGGGTGTTCTTCATACACAATTCTCTGCATGGTCTTTTCTTCTTGCTCCTCTGAATTGATAATATTACAATGTACAAAGGAGGGTGTCTATATCCGTTTTTCCCTCTCGAACTCTAGCTATCAAATCTAGATTTAAATTCCTATCTTACTGTATTAACTACATTAAATGTCGTCTATCTACCTAAGGACGAGAGCTTAAAGGCTCAAGGTCCATTACAATATACAAAGTGCGCTTCATTAAATCCACACATTAATGTTTGCGCAACAATATCAAGGTGTTTTCAAAATTTGTGTTGGCGTTGTCCAATATGATGGCGATGCTCTTGCATCACTATTATACATATGTATTTTATGTGACAAATTACTCATCATGTTAGAGTATTGAATTACATGTAGCTACATAATTATATTTATATAGATGTATGTATACTATGGAAGTTAAATAGTGACTTTCATTACTCATGGATCCCATGTTATGGAATTACGGATTTTACTTATAAAACATGAGAAAGGGGATGTTAAAGCATTATGTATAGTTACGCAAATTTTTAAACTCTGGAATTTTGCATGCAACTATAATATATTATCTAAATACCTTACAGCGATACAATATCTGGAATATTTCATGAATTGAAAGAGGAAAATGAATATTTTTGTTAATTCTATAAAAATATGTATGAGTCAAGTTTTTTGTTCTTATTGTTGAATAAATATGAATAAATAAAGAAGACCATGAGAAAATTTTTTGTTAAAACTACATAATTAAAACAATTAGGAGTTAAAATGTATATTAATGCATTTCTAAGTATTAAGCTATAGAAATACAATAGGAGTAAGATGACTCTATATTTTATCTTGAATAAAAGTAAATATTGTGAGTTATGTTAGAAAAATTTGAATTTTTCATACGTAAATATAATGTAGTTGATGTATCTAGATAAACTATGTTCGTATATGATAGAGAAGGAATAAATCCAAATCCATAACTATTTAAGAAGATTCCTTTCCTAGCGAAAAAGTAAATGGGAGTATAAATTACAACTTTCATTGCAAGAACTCCAAGATTGAAACTCGAGTACCTTTCTCTTGTTAAACTTTGACCTACGCAATAGAGAAATTATTCGAAATTGCAATGCATAGATAAGAAATTTAGTATGTTCAAAGATTTTACTCGAGAATGTTGAAAATAAAGAACTTAGAAAAGAAGATCATAAGACTTATCTTAAAGTCATGTGGAAACCTTGGTCCTTGTACCATTCCTTCCTATGGACAAACACAACTAGAATGCTTAATAAAACCATTACTGTATATAGAAGAATTTAAATATTATTATCATTTTCTTTTAAATTTGCAAAGGGTGGTACGTGTATCATCCTGAGTAAAGTGAATAGTTGGAACACCATAGGCACGTTGATAACGTTTACTTGCACAATATTATGGGCTCCCTAGAAACATAAAGGGAAACATCATTAAACTTGTATCCGCATAGGTTAATTCGAGGTTATAAATAAAAAAACAAAAAAACATAGGTCCTTTCCTTTTACTCTCATTATCAACCAATCAAGTAAATACATTGTGCAAATTCTTTAAATAATAAATAGTTACCATCAAGTTAAATATTACAATGTATCTGTATTGAAACCAAATGTTTACAGAGACAACGATAGTAAATGAAGGAAAGGTCGTCAAGCAGAACTATCCAACAATTTTGAAACCGCCTTCACAGAGTATACAAACATTATAATTTAGGGTATTTTTTTAAGGATACGAAGAATAATGTAAATAAATATATAAAATAACATCGTTGAATGTGATTTCCAACTATAATAAAACACCAGAGAACTCTATGTAACAACAAGAAAGTTGGGTGGGTATTTTACTTAGTTTTGGATATAGTCTCATAGATAAATAGTGTTTTAAACAATATTTGGCTACAAATTTAACAATTTGGTAACACTCGGGACTCACAAGATAAATCCATCCACCATATCCATAGAAAAACTTGGACGAAACTCGAAGACTCGACCCTTAAAAGAAATATTTTTTCATTACTTCTCTCTTTACTTAACTCGACCCTTAAAAGAAATATTTTTTCATTACTTCTCTCTTTACTTATAGAAAACTTTGACCTTAATCCTACCTATTGCACTTGAGTTCCTGAGTTATAGCAATAGAACTTGAAGGTTATATAGGTTTTATCTTTCACAAACGAATAAAGACATTCTGGAAACAATACAGAAACGTATGTTATCTACAAGATGAGGAACTTTATTCTTACCTTAAGCTACACCAGACTCTTTCGCCCTCATCGTTACCTGAGTTCACCCCCATTGATATATCTGGGTGTAAAAATCGAAGTGGATTCATACTTTGAAGCCATGATTCTACAACGCAGTAAAAATTTTTATAGAATGAATCAATAACACAAGAACCAACTTTTCGTAAAAAATGTAAGGCAGTCTCGTGCCAACGAATATTAGAATGTCTTGAGCCCCTACACTATTACCTCGCATTAAAAAAATTAGTACGTCAGTACAATAAGCCCATTTGAAGTTGGTAAATTTGAACAACTGGACTGGGTGGAAGTTTGGAATTGCAGTTCGTTAATACAGCAAATAAATTAAAATATAATAACCTTTTTTCCCTCTAGGTACTTTCTCCTTTAAGTTGATTAAGACTGGCTTTGAAGACTAAGCTAACTCTTCTTTTGGATGAAGGTTCAAATTCCACCTACTCACAAAGATTTTGGGGTTTAGAAATATCCCTTAGTGAGCTTACCCCTGTCATTACTTAGTTGGTTACGAGAGTACAAAGGCTATAAATTTAACCTTCCTTTTATTCATAAGTATAGTATAGAGAAGAATTATATTTTTTAGAAAAAAAATATCGCTAGGGACAAGGCTTAGTATTGAAGTCTAAATGAGAGTATTTGTGGGTTGTTCAATTCTTTAACTTAGTGATTATGTCGTTAAAAAGTTGTGCGCTCGAGAGTTTTTTTTATATATACAATTTTTGTATATATTCATGGTTTGATATGTTTGTAAAGCAATCCCTAAAATTTACAAAGACATAATCACAAACCATGGATTTAATGATGATATATCACTAAATAGGGTTTAGTAGAAAAACAAATAATTACCCTAGATAAATATATGATAGAAGAATTGAGAACTTTATGGAACTTTATAAATGATGTTGTTAGTATTTAAGTATTATTATATACACACACAAAAAAAAAATTATGTTGTGTTTATGGGGTATATTACATATATTATCAGAATTGTAGGGTACAACACTTAGGCCTAGGGGAATCACCAGAAAATATCATGTGAAAAATTTAACAAACAAAACTTTTGATTGTTAGAAATAGACTATGTAAAAGAAATTTTGTAACTATGTCAGTACATAATGGAGAAGAAGGAAGACCTTTAGGTATTAATAATCAATAACCTCCTATAAACCTAGAACATCATAGTGATATTAGTTCAACAACCTAGGTATTGGAAATGATGAAGAATCTTATCGTGGAATTACAAGTATTCAAATACGATAATTAAAAACTAAAGAAAGTACAAGAAGATTAACAAGAAATAAATGAGATGTTGTTATGAAGAATAACAACGAAAAAAGATCCCAAAGGATAATGAAGTAGATGAGGAAGTTAGTAAAATATCCTCAAATGATTGTAGCCATGGAATAGAAAAAACAAAACAACTCTTCTAACGACACACATATGACGAAAAATAAAACATCTATAGTAAGAAAAAGAAAACAGATGGACCATTTAGATGGAGAATTTAAGAAAATAAAACCTTCAACATTTGATGGTGAGTCTAGAACTCGTGAAGAGGAAGAATCTTGGCTACTTGGCATAAATAAATACTTCCATATTTACAATCACTCTAGTAATATGAAAGTAAGGATGGTTATTTACAATATGAAAGGTAAATCCAATATATGGTGGCAATACCTAAAACTAGCCAAAGCTCTAAACGAAAAGAAAAATCGAATGGGAATATTTTAAGAAAACATTTGACAAACTATACTTAATTGAAAGTTATTATGAGAGAAAAAAGAAAGGGTTCTATAACCTAAAGTTAGGACAAATGTCCATGGAGGATCTAATTACTAAGTTTCTCGAATTGTTGAGGTTTGTTCCTTATATTAAAGATGAAAAGGTAAACATTCAAAGGTTTATAATTTGTTTACCTTAGTCATACAATGACATAATAGAGTTTGATAACCCCAAAAAATTAAACGAAGTACTGCAAAAAGAAAGAACATTGTAAGATCAATACAAACAATGATCTGAAAATTGAAAGTCATGGAGGGAAAAGAAGAAAGAGAAACTCAATCAAAGGAAAATGGGTTTTAAGCCAACCCCATTTTGAAACATGTCTAAAGGACCTCAAGAACATAAATCCTATAGAAACTCACCACAAGTACAAGGAAACAAGTCAGTTAATTTGTGATTCAAGAAAAAAAATGATAATACTAGAGAACTATTGAAATGTTGGGGATGTGTCGAACCACATTTGTTGAGAAACTACCGTTATAGAAATGTTGCAAATAAGAATATTCAAAGCATATAGGAAGCTTTGACAGTTGGAGATATTGGAAAAAATATTCATAGAATCAACACAATATTGGATGGCAGGAAAACAAATCATCAATCCATTATTGTGGAGATTGAAGGTAAAGTTCATAACAAAAAAGTATACATTTTAATTGACCCAAGAGCTAGTTTATGTTATGTTGCCCCAAATTTAGTAGACCCAAACAAGTTGAAGGTAAAACATACTAAATCTTAGTTAGTACAACTAGCAACATGAACAAAAAGAAAGGTAATAGAACTCATTTCTGATTGTGATATAAATATAAGTGGTCAGGATACAAAGATAAACTTGAATGTACAACCTTTAGGATCATATGACATACTTATCGGAATGGACTCATTATAAAAGAATAAAGTTGTATTGAACTGTTATGAAAAATCATTTTTATACAAAGATGAAAACAAAATATCAAGAATAATGTAAGGAATTAGTAAACCAGTTTTTGTTAGAAAAATATTAGCAATGCAATTTTAAAAGTGCATTAGTAAAGGTTGAGTAATATATGTTATCCAAGTGATATGTCTGCTAGGGAAAGAAATAAAACCAATTTTAGAAAAATTTGCGATTATTTGGGGATTTAAGGATGTATTCGTAGAATAAATAACAGAATTATCTCCAAGGAGAGAAGTAGATTTATCTATTGATCTACTACTTGGATCTGCATCGGTGTCGAAGGAACCTTACATCATGAGTGTCCTTGAGTTAACATAATTAAAAATCCAACTACATGAACTATTAGATAAAGGATATGTTATACCAAATGTCTCGCCATGGGGAGCACCAATATTATTTGTCAAAAAAAAAGAGGGAACACTAAGATTATGTATTGCCTATCGTCAATTGAATAAAATGATGATTAAAAACAAGTACCCTCTACCCAGGATTAATTATTTATTTGATTAGGTTGGAGGACTGAAAATATTCTCTAAACTAGATTTAAGATCTGGTTATCATCAAATCGAAATAAAATATGAAGGCATAAGTAAAACAACTTTTAGGACACGTTATGGAAATTATGAATTTGTAGTAATTCCATTTGGACTTACTAATTCACCAACAACTTTCATGTGTTTAATGAACAATATATTTAGCTAGTATTTGGATAAATTTGTATTGATCTTTATGGACGATATTCTAATCTATCCAAAGTATGAAGAAGAAAACAAACAACATTTGAAAATAGTATCACAAACTCTGAGAGAGCATAAATTATATGCTAAGTTCAATAAATGTGACTTATATCAAATAAACATACAATATTTGGGAGATGTGATATCAAAAGATTGTACTGTCGTAGACCCCAAAAATATTAAAGCTATCATGGAATGGTCAGTACCTAAGAACATAGTGGATATAAAATCATTCATGGGTATTATCGGTTATTACCATTATCGAACGATTTTCCAAAATTTTATACCCTATTACATCACTTCAGAAAAAGGGAACAAAATGTATTTGGTCCCAAAGTGCCATGACAATTTTGATCAATTAAAAGGTACTAACTATAGAACCAATCCTTAAAGTGGTTGACCCTTATAAATATTTTATAGTCTGTGTAGATGCAAGTAAATAATGATTAGGTGGAGTATTGTCACAGGATGAACATGTAATTTGTTACGAATATCACAAATTAAAAGAACACGAAAGAAACTATGTAACTCATGATATGGAATTAACAGTTGTAATTCATGCCTTAAAAATGTGGCAGCATTATTTAATGGGAAGAAAAATTCTATTATGAACAGATAACAACAATGTGAAACATTTTTTTATTCAACATAATCTCAATGCATGGCAAGAAAGGTGGTTAGCCTTCCTAAGGGAGTTCAATTTCGAAGTACCATCAAAGGAAAGGAAAATAAAGTCGCAGATGCACTATGTCGGAGAACTAATGAAATATATGAAGTTATTATCAACAAAACATAAAATTATATTGAGGACATAATTAAATCTACAAGCATAAATGACATAGAATACATCAAAACAATAGATCAATTGCATAAAAATGAAGGGAACATAAATATTATAGATTTGAGTATTGACAAAAATGGACTTTTAAAGTTCAAAAAACAAATTTATGTACCAAATTATGTTTATCTAATGTTAATAATCCTAAATGAGCTGCATAAAAATCCTTATTCTTTTCATCTAGGATAACAGAAAATGATAAAAGCCTTGAGAAAACAATTTTACTGGCCGAATATGAAATATGAGACAACTGAATATTTACCTAAATTCTTAGATTGTCAATAGGTAAAATTTGAACATCAACATCCAATGGGTTTGTTACAACCACTACCTATAACGAAATGGAAATGGGAAATTATTTCAATGGACTTCATTACATGTTTGTCTAAGACTCAAAGAAAAAATGATTCAAACATGGTAATAGTTGATAAATTGAATAATTCTACACACTTCATAACTATGAAATCTACTTACAAAGCTATTAATATTTCTGAAAGTTTTATGAAAGAGATATTTAGACTGCATGGGATTTAAAAAATGGTGATTTTAGATAGAGATTTTAAATTTACCTCAAATTTCTGGAAACTTTTGTTTAAAGGTTAGGAAACTAATTTGAATTTCAACAAAAGTTATCATCCACAAACGGATTGACAAATAAAATGTACAAATTAGATTATTGAATACATGTTATGAATGTAAGTAAGAATGAAACCGACTATGTGGGAAGAGTACCTACACTTAATCGAGTTCCCATATAATAACGGTTATCAATCATCGACAAAAATGATTCCCTTCGAAGTTTTATATGGAAGAAAATGTACAACTCCGATCGATTGGGATAATATGGTTGACATAATCATGGTAGGACCATAAATTTTCCAATAAATCGAACAAATGGTCAAAAAGGTGCAAAAAAATTTAAAGGTTGTGCAAGATCAACAAAAAATCTATGTATATCAGAAGAGATGACATCGGGAATTTAATGTTGGAGAAAATGTGTACCTTAAATTCAAATCAAGAAGTAACTCCTTAAATCTAGGTAATTGTTCCAAGTTGACACCAAGGTTTTGTAGTCCATTCAAAGTCTTAACTCGAATTGAACTAGTGGCATACCAACTAGCGCTCCGTGCTAATTTAAAAATTCATAATGTTTTTCATGTTTCATTATTAAAAAGATACATTCATGATCCTACTCACATCATTGATTGGAACATGGTGCAACTGGAACCAAAAAGTGAGTTCCAAGAAGAACCTCTATTGGACATGAAATAAACAATACTTCGAATTAGAGCCATCGTCTAGGTAAAGGTGTAATGGAAACAATTTATCCCTGAGGAGGCTACTTCAGAGCTCAAAGATGAAATGATGAAATCTCGTCCAACTTTGTTCCAAGTGATGAATTAAGGTAAATACTAACACTGAGGATAATGTTTTACATAAGGGGGAGAGGATGTGACATCCTCAAGAATTAAAAGATTTTATATTAATGTTATTTCTTTGAAAATAAATTTTCATTTATGGAAATTTGTACTTGATACTATCAAGGCATGTAATTACTTTATTTGTGACTATTGAGCAAGAGTTTCACATGCCAACTATCCTCTTTTATGGAAAAATTTATGAGACATAAATTTTTAATATATTTAATGCAAGAAACAAGTGGAACAACTAGGTTAAAAATAGTTGACTATGACTCCATGAGTGGTAAACATATTTGAGTAACTCAGAGCTTATTTTTACAAGTGTCATAAGCGACGTTTTGTCACTAGAATCCCCTACAAATGAGGGATATGTAAAGCTTCAAATTTCCAAGGAGGAAAATGAATGGAAGAAAAAGTCTTAGGAAAAAGGAAAAAGATACATATAACATATGTGGGAGGCAGGATGTTGCTTAGTATATTGGGAAATGAATATTTTTTGTGTGAGAACTAATGGTGTTAGGAAAATGATTTTCTGAACTGTATATAAAGACAATGGCTAAGGAGTGAAGTTCAGTTTTCCTTTATGGAGTCATGATCAGGCTAGGGGGTGATCAAGAAAAGTAATTTTGTTTGTTTTTCATCTACGGTTGGGTGAAACATGGTTGTTCCATTTGTTCGCAACTTCACTATTACAAATATCTTTTTTATTTAACTAGTTACTAATCATGTTGGAGTATTGAATTACAAGTATATATATAATTAGATTTATATAGATGTATCTATACTACAAAAGTTAAATAGTCACTTTCATTACTCATGGATCCCATGTTATGGAATTAGGCATTTTAGTTATAAATTATGAGAAAGGGGATGTTAAAACATTTTTTTATAGTTACAAAAAGTTTAAACTCTAGAAATTTCCATGCAAGAGAAGTATATTTTCTAAATACCTTACAACCATAGAACATATGGAAGATTTTATGCATTGAAATAGGAAAATGAATAATTTTGTTAATTCTATAGAAATGTGTGTGAATCAAGTTTTTTTTTGTGGTTATCGTTGAATAAATATAAATACATAAAGCAAACCATGAGAAAATTCTTGTAAAAACTACATAATTAAAAAAAAATAGTATTTAAACTGTACATTAATTCATTTCTCGATATGAAGTTACAAAAATACAATACCAGTAAGATGAATTTGTATTTTATCTTGAATAAAAGAAAATATTTTGAGTTTTTCTAGCAACGTTTTAATTTTACTTACAAAAATAGAATATAGTTGATGTATCTAGCTAAACTCTATTCAGATAAGTAATGAAATAATCCTTCAATACATATTGCATTCAACTTGATTAATCCCACATTTGAATAAACCTTCATACATATTGCATTCAATATTGAATCGAGATGACCATATATTCCTTCATGTGAGCATTAGGGGACTCCTACGACATAATTTCATGTGTATTGTTTGTGCCTTGCATTGAATGAAATGAAAGGATGGAGACCACTTTGGCTAAAGAACAAGGTTAGTGGATATCACCCTATTTTTAATCAAGATTCCTTCATTTAAATTACAAGTGACTTTATACGAATGATCTACCGAGCTATTTAACCATCGTTTGATGGTGAAGAAGGATATTTTCTCAAACCTAGAGGCTAATAATCTTGTCCTCACGAGGATAATGCTCAATGAATTGCTTCCCAAATCGACATGATTTACCATATTTTTATGATCAACATCGAATCCCCTAGTACCACAAGTTCATTTATTATGAATTCCTTCACTACATTTAGTCCCATTCATAACTAATAGGGCTCAACGATCTTAGTGGAGATATTTCCAAGCCCCCAACCATAGTGAAATAAATTGTTTCCTTCAGGGTCATAGAGATTACCCCTGCACCCGACACACCTACATTATTGAGATATTAAAGAGTATTATTGATTTCATTAAATATTAAATAGTATCTAACAAAATCTCTTTATTAAATTCCCACAAATTCACCTTTTCAATTAAAAGTCCTTATATTTTCACTAGATATTCTAGGTATTCATTTTTTTTCTTCACATTCAAATATCAATTTTTATTGGTGACCCTAGTATGATAACATGAAAAAACGCTTCTAAGTCCCTATGAGGATTATGCAAATGGAACTATTATTTTTTCCCATTTTTTCTTCCTTATTTAATTTAACCAACAAAATTATAACAACAACAATTGATTTGAATCATTAAGATCAAAAGGGTCCAATTAATCCAAAATAAGCCTCGTGTTTTCTTTCCCAAAAGAGAAACCAAGCAAAGAGACCAACAACATAGAGGTTGAATTTTGAGTCATCAATTTATTACTATCTACATCACACTCCTTAGTGGGTGGGGGGAAATCATTTCAATAATCCACCTACCGAATTACCTATTACCTCTTACTTGTTTCTACCTAATGGGGATTCATTACATAGTCTTCCCACCAACTAGAATTTTCATGTCTTTATCAAATCCTTGACTTCTAATGATTGGCTCAATTCTTAGTTTTGGTGCATCATAGATTCACTAGAAAATACACACAACAGATCGATATGGGAGATTTAGGGTACATGCCAATCATTCTAATGCCCAATAAATTATATAAATTGTTAGAGACTGAGAGGATACCATCATGTACCAGATAGGGTTATGGGGTTATGGGAATTAAAGAAAAAAAGAAGAAGAGCATAATCGAAGAATGAATACATCATTGCTATACCTAATTATAACAGCCCAACAATTTATATACATTTTTAATATGTTGAAAATACCACTTTAACCTTATATAATATGCGATATATTCTTTCATTTTTTAGAATTTTAAATCCCCCAATATCGCCTCTAGTGACCTACAATTTTTTTTAATTAGTGAATCTCCCATCCAATAATCAACCAATGGAAGAGATTAGAACAATAAGAGTGGAAAAATAGATTGAGATGGTTGTGAGAGAATTAACATTGTGTCATAGAGAAACTAACAAAATATATAGTGCACTCAAATACTTAGTATGTTAAGTGTGGAGGCACATAAATATAACATCAATAAGAAAAATCCAAAAACAAATGACATAAGTTCAATTGTATATTTATGGTGAAGAAGAACAAATAAATATTTTTTAGTTAGCCATCATTGGAATCCATATATTTATGGTGAAGAAGAATAAATAGATATTTTTTAGTTAGCCATCATTGGAATCTATGAACAATCTTTGGTGAAAATGAAATTTTAATTATGAGTAAAATAGTTATTTTTAATGCAAAATGTATTCAATACTTAAGGTACCCTTAGTATAACTAGATTGTGCAATACCAACATCTAATTTTCTTTCTTGTTATTTTGAGCAATCAAATCATTGTAAATTTAGACTATTTAATTTATTCTTAATATAAAAGAATTAATTTAAAAATAAATGAACAAATGATATATGTGAAAATGTTGTTTATATAATTGTAAAAATAATCTACAATAACAACTCCAATAAAACTTACCTCGGATGGGGTGCTAGTGCGAGACAACTGGCGCAAGGAGGAAGAACGAGTCGGCCAATGAGGCAAGGAGCCATGTGATGATCTTGTGCCATCGCCCGCCACCCCGACCCTGCATTAATTTGACCTTACATCATTGCAGTGGCTTTAACTCTGTTGCACCCGTCTCCTTTACGAATTACTCTATGGGTCTGTTGTTTATCTTAGATTCTCACCCTCGCTTGCGGATCGACTTGCTCCTCCCTCCACTACCCTAGCCTAGTTCAAACTAGACCTTCATGGTAATTATATCCCCTACACACCTCCAGGCTCTCTACCTCCACCTGGTGCATTTGGTTTGCTTCTGCATTCATTCGACGAAACTCATGTCGTGTCAAAGGGGAAGGCCGCAAAGAGGCTCTCCATCGAATCCTCACCGGCCCCGACCCTCTATCTTGCCCCCTGGTTCACCTTCCACGATCTCATCATCGCCTCTCCATCCTAAGCCAGCACCTCTCGCCTCCTCCACCCTGCTTATCTCCCGGTTTGATTTCTTAGCCATCATTGACAGCTCATCGGGCTCTTCTTCACGATACCTTCTCGTCCCTCCAATTTCCAGAACTTTCGAGCCTTCCCACGAACCAGTAGCTGTCTCCTCAAGGCCGCCCATGGGAACGCCACCTCCATTTCCAAGGGCCTGAAACAACGTGAACCCATCTTCTGACTCCTTCTTTGACACGTAGCTGAAAGAAAGTTTTACTATTCTCTTTGGTCTAGTCTTCGAACTCCGTCAGGGGGTGGAGGACCTCCAATTCCATCTGCAGATCATGGATGGAAAGGTCACGACCCTCCTTTAGCTCCTTTCCTCCCTCCAAAATTCTTTCCCCCCCTGACCCAACAAGAGTGGCCTCAGTAGAGGAACCCCATGCAGAGACTAGCGAAGGAAACACCCAGACACAGCGCTCTGCAGAGATTGTTGTGGAGGAGGATGAGCATGAGGACATGGGCATGTAGAAGGCTATAGTACAACATGCGCTACAGGACTCCTTGCCAGTCTCCACTAGGGATGAGAGCAACGTGGATGCTCACATGCAGTTGGAAAGAAAAGGGACACTCGTCAAAGAGGAACCTTGGTACGAGGTTGTTCTTGCCACCTAGCAAGGTTATTTGCCAAGTGTTTGAGCCCACATGGGTTCTTTACTTTTTAATAGTTTTTTTTTTAGCTTCTTTCTAGTGAGCTTAGTTCTGATATATAAGATTGTTAAATTATCAATGCTTGATTTACCCGACTGGTTGGACTGGTTTCCCTCTATTGGGGCAGTTCAGTAACTACAACATGGTTACTATCTGATTTTTGTACCTCTGACTTGGTTTTTTTAAGGCCCTTTATTTACAAAACTTCTTACTTACAAAAAAAAAAAAAACTTAACTAATAAGTATATGAGAAATGATCCCGATCTATACAAGCTTGAACGGTAAAATTCCATTGATAAAGTAATTACCAAGTTTTCATAATGGTGATAACAAGGAAACAATGTCGTCTTATTCCTAAATATCCTTAGGAATGTCGGTCAATTGATTGTAGTTGGACATTTTGATGTAAATCGACAATGAACTTTGAGGACCTAAAAGGTTTCCACGGTGTGATTGTGAGATTTCACTCACATGGCCATATCAGGAAATCTATCTACATGGACATATTAAGTAATTTTATCGATTGCATTCCCTACTACAACTTTAATTCTACCATTTAATAACACCACATCCTCTATAATTGACTATCCCAATCTATGTTCCAATACTTAAATCTCCAACACACAAGAAATCACCCTCAACATTGATTATAAGACAATAACCAAGCAACATTTTAGATGTGTCATGCATCGTGAGAAAAATTACACATCACAAGGCATATACCTCCATCCATAAGTTCTATTATGATTGGATATACAATGACAAGACATAGGCTTTCATCCTACAAGGTACTATTATGATCGGTTATGCAAACACACCAAGAAGGGTGAAAATAAGCATCACATTCACATTCACACTTGACATATTCTATCCCCAAGTGAGCCATAAAACTAATATCTAGGACACTAGTCGTTACGACAACATGAAATGCATAACAAGTGCAATATTTTTTTTTAAAGGAGGAAAGTAACAACAACAAAGAGTTAATCAACGAAACTTGATGACGAACACAAGGCACACAATTCAGGCAACAGACAACAGAACGACCTAGCATACTAGCACATCATTAAGATGGATGAAACATATGAAAACAAATCAGATAAAAATAAAATGACTCCCCTCTCATCCTACCCTACAAGGTTAGGACCTCTAGGACACATAAGAAACGTTCAAGCCCAGGTTCCCATCGATTTTGACCATTTAAAGTATCAAGGCTGGTGATTGTTCTGAGGAACAAGGAGATGTCTACATCTCGTCCATCACACAAAATACCATGCGTACTAGGCTAAAGGCTTGATCAATCAATCCAAACACAACAACTTCAATGAAAGAGAAACATGAACTGGAACCTTCATGGCAAGAGAGAAACAAATCAAATAATGTGATTACATAACAATCAGTGTACGCCAATTCCAAATCGTCATCATTAGAAAGCTCATGACCCAAGGCTAGATTATCATACTCATCCCTTGATCTGTGCGTGCAATGATCACATCATCAGGAATCATGCTACCACATTATGATAGATGTGATATTGACCAAGGCACAACATAACATATCTATACCTTTATCTCAAGCAAAATCCAACCTCAACCTAAAGTTAAAAACATATAATAACACTTAACTACCTTCTTTTAAAATATACTAAGACTTAACCATACTTACTTAAAGTATTACAATGCTTAACTTAAAATATAACAATGTCTTTCTTAAATATCACAAATCTTAACTTAAATACAACAATACTTTTCTTAAAAATAAAATACATGAGTGCTTTTCTTAAAATATAAAATAAACCGTGCTTTTATTAATTTATAAAAATGCATACCTTATTTAGTAACAGTTGTAAAAACAATAGAAAATTCATTAAAGGCAACTACAATCTCCACTTCCATTACTGGCACAGTTATAATCCACCTGTCACTGGCGCTGTTAAAACAATATATTTTTTCCTACCATTACAGTATAGGGCATTGTTCTAAAATAGTTAAACAAAACATTAAAACTTTACACTGGCATTATATGCCACAGTTGTAATGCAACATGTTAACACAACAATGTTATTACTGATTATGATTTAAACATTAAATCTAATAAAATATTTTTTAAAAAGATTATATGATCTTTTTCCACATAACATAGAATAATAATATCATATAAGATAGAATAATTATATAAAAAACTTTTTTAAATAAAACTGTAAAAATAAGTTAATAAAATATGCACATTCCAAATGATATAAAAATCTTGAGTATTGAATATTAAGATCCTACCCATTAATACAAAAAACATTTTACTATAATGATGTATACCAATTTATACATGTGAATAATCATTGTATTGGATAAATAACAACTTTGTCAATAATTTTTGTGATCTTTATACCCACAAATTCAGTTATTAAGATATTCGTCACACATTCATTACATTTTATTATTCATATTATAATAGAAGTCAATATGTTGTAATCATTTCATTCAAATAACTCTTTTTGATAATGTTCAAATTTATTGGCTAGATTTATTTGTACTCTTAAATGGTATATATTTGTGTTGTTAAAAACAATAAAATTTACCCACCATTATTAAAAATAATGAAATAGGGAAAGAGATTAAATCTTTTGGCTTACACACTCCGATTTAAAACAATAAAATTGGGAATACAACATTTACCAGCTGTCAGAGTTGAGATTCTCAAAGAAGGAAAAGTTTTAAAGAATTAAATTGCTGATTAGAATTATTAAATGGCTAACTCTCAGAAATTAAAGTTCATAAAAAAAAACCCAAGAAACCGCCACTGCCATTTACTTGGAATTTCATAATGTAAAACAAGGGATCACCACTGTCGAATCCTACTGTCAACTAGGGTAGACCGTTGGGTACATAAACGAGGAGAAAGAGGGGAAAATGAAATTCAAGGCTGTGCAAAGATGCTAGGCACACTTCTAGTTTGGGGAAAACGAATTTATAGTTGCGTAGAGATGTTGGGCAAGGTAAAACATATGCGTTCTGGAACAATGCTATACATTTTCTTGATCAGAACCTTGGAGAATGTTGATCCTTTTATCTCTGCTATCGAATCGAGGAAGCTCAAAGATGGCATGTATGTACAGGTTAAGCCAAGAACAATATTGGAAAACATATGGAGCACTGATGTAGGTGGTCGAAATTCGATGATTAGGTGAAGATTTTGAACCATATATTTTTACTCCTCATAAATGTCTAGCTAATGGTATTGATATTCATTGTAATTAGTTTGTAGAAATAAATTTATACAAGAAAACATATCTTTATACCATCGATACCTTGTGTTGAAAATAACGTTTAGAACGTTTCTATGTGAGAGGCAATTTGATGCAGTACCACTATTTGTAATATTTTGTAATGAATGAACTTAATGGCTCTGTATGGTTAATTATGCAGGTATCCTCCAGACAAATTCGATCACGTATGAAAACCAAATGTACCTTTAAATGTCTTAGACTTAGACATTGGAGAGATTGTAAATTTGTCCACATTAATACCCGACACTGAGTTGACACAAAAAAGTACTAAAGACCTTCCTCCACCTCTTGTCATGCAAATGGAATGAATTTTATCAGCTTGATACCGACTCAATTCTCTCTAGGACTGTTCCAAGAGGGAGGGAGAAAATCATTACTTCTTTTGTATTCTGCAGAGACCGAGATTCTAGATATCTCTGAATCCAGATCATTTTATGTCACGATAAATGGTGAAAAAGGGTCTGAAACCATTACTCTGTTGTGAAATCACTCTTCTCTGGAGCTCACAATCCCATACAAACAAACAGTCAACTTCCAAAAACTGAGAAGATAAAAAAAGGGAGCGCACAGAGATACACAATATCCAAGGTGCAGAGTTAAAAATACCAAGATGCAGAGAATTGGAGATAAGCAAGGCAGTGAGAAAAAAAGGCATCTAAACACAAGCTGGTCACTGAGTAGAACAAGAAGGTGTAAGGAAATCAAGGGGGTTTCAGGATATTTCAAAGGTGGTCGCACACTAACTGGGCAAGGTCAACAAGTGAGTTAAATAAGCAAAGAACATAAAAATTCACCCATAGATCCAGAAATCATTTTCCATATTCCATCTAATATAAAACCACATAAAAATTAACTAATTACACTTGTGAAATTAGACATATGTAGCTTAATTGAAGGTGAAGTCTACGCTGTTGTTCTCCCGCACTCATGCTCTGTTCGGATCTTGGTTTCCCACCAATGATACCTCAGCGGTACCTCCGAGCCAACACTAGGGGTACTCTTCTTTCCCCTATGCCCCCCGAGCTACGAAGGAGCCATGCACACAATATCATAGAATTCTACCTCCCAACTCACCTCACAAGGTCAAGCCACCACTTGTTACCCGAGCTGGGTATCCCAACTCCCACAAGAGAAATTCAGTCAAGATAAAATTTCGACAACGTAAATTTACGCAAGCCAGATGTTATCCATACTCCTCCCTTGCCATCCTTTTTATAGAGTTTTTCGTAGTGAATAGTTTCCCAAAACCTCATTACATTATGTTTATTAAATTTAAATTAGGATAAACCTCCCCCGTACACATGTCACCTGATCTCTTAGTTGCACCATAAAATCAATTTATTAATTAATTAAATTTTCCTATTTCCCTCACCCACCTAAAAGCATTCCTAAAAATGATCATTGGTGTCCCTTTTTTTCCGTTACAATTCTTAAATGACTTATGCCTTACTTATATCGTAGTTGAGTTCATAAATATAAAGTTCCAAAGGCTAGATTCCTTAGTAAGTTAGACATTCCCCTTTTTCTTTAAGTTTACACTTTCCTTTAAGTTTCCCTTTTTCTTTAAGTTTCCCCCTTTTTAATTAAGTTCGGAATTAACAAGTTTAGACAAACAACCCTTTACCCCCTTTTAATAATTAAAACTTCATTAAAATTTTTACTTTAATAAATAAAGCTTGAATTTTCTTTACCCCCTTATTGTTATATGTCTAGTTAGTTTTTTTTTTGTTCAGAGGTTCTACTTAGACCTAGGTTTTAAATTCACTAGGATTGGCAACAGTTCTTAAGGGAATTTCTTTTACTAAACTTTACTCATCACATCATTCATTTGAAGGCCAACCGGGAACTAGTTTTATTAACTTACCATAGTTAAAATCACGATGTTCCCTTCAGGATGGACTACGTGCTCCAAGGGTGCCACTCGCCTCTTTCTGTTTTATTTGAGCAACATGCCCTTCAAAACGCACTACGTTCTCGAAGGGTGCCACTTGCATTTTGACTGAATTTGGTAGACGTCAAACCCCTGGATTCAATACTCCGTTAGGTGATCTTGTGGGAGACTAAGGGACCCTAAGGAATAAGGAGCTTGTCTTATTGTGCGCCCCTTAGAATCATCATGAGAGATTGTCAAAGTATTCCCTCACGACATCATGGGTCTTCTCGAACTAGGTAATCGTTAACCTACAATTTGAGCCACGATGGGAGTTCTTGTAGGTTGTGGTAGGGCTACTACCACCCCTCTTACTCAATGTCTCTGGTTGTTGTGCATGACCCCTTTACTCCAAATGTGAGTCTGCTCGACAAGTTATCGTCATCCTGCATCCATCAACGAAACATGTCAGTGATAACAATCAACATCATGTTAGAAAAAACAGGACCGTGGAGCAATAAAATAAAACAAATGCAGAAAGAAAACACAGAAGATACACAATACAATAGAGACACAGATTTACGTGGTTCACCCAGTGTGGGCTACGTCCACTAGATAAATTTCCAGGTTCTTCCTTTATTATTATCTAGCATGTGAAGGGATACAACCTACAACAAACCCACTGTAACTTCATCTTCTTTCTCTCACAGTATCCTATCTCAGAATACAATATTCACTATCAATCATAGCCGCAATACATTTCCCTCATAAAAGAGGGTTGCCTTCTAGGTAAAAAAACCCTTACATAATCTCTACCATTAGATCTGCGACCTTATAATGAATGGTCCAGATTTACAATGAAATTACAATATACATTTACAAGGCAATTTTTCCTTCGTGGGCTTTGCCCCCGAATCCCCATCAGAGGACACTGCCCCCGAACCCCCACTAGGGGCCCGCTTGCACTACCCCATGTGGAAGAGTCTACATACTTATGGGGTGTAAATACTTCATGGGGTATAAACATGGCTGAAAGTAAAAGACCTCTGAATCAGGAAGATAATCAGGCTCCACAACCAACAATCTCCCTCTTGGAGGATGATCTCAGCAACTCCACCGTTGTTGTATATGATGGACTTTGAACCTTATTAGAACTATAAAATTTCTCATATTCATATTCATTCTTGAAGACCAACTGAAACTAAGTAGGAACTCAGTTTATCCTTGGTTACTCCCTTTGTTAACATGTCTGCAAGATTCTGGCTAGTGTGTATCTTTTCCAACTTCAAATGTCCATCTTCCAAAGCAGATCATATGAAGTGGTACCTCAATTGTATACTCTTAGTCTTCGAATGGAAGGTTGAGTTCTTTGCAAGATCAATGGAACTCTCACTGTCACAGTACAACCTGCTATTCTCTTTATTCTTTCCCAATTCCTCCATAAATCTCTATAACCAAATCATCTATTTACTAGCCTCTGTAGCAGTAACATACTCTACCTCTATTGTTGAAAGTGAAACAACCTTTTGTAGTTTTGAAATCCAACTTACTATTGTTCCACCTATAGTAAATACATACCCTGTGGTACTCCTCCTGCTATATTTATCACCTGCCATATCTAAATCAACATATCATTGTAGAACATTTTTTGAACCTCCAAAACATAATGCATGATTAGAAGTATCTCTCAAGTATATGAGAATCCACTTTACTACCTCTCAATGTTCTTTACCTGGATTGTTCATATATCTGCTCACAACTCCCACTACATGTGCAATATCTGGTTTTGTGAAAACCATTGCATACATCAAGATGACAATTGTTGATGAATATGGGACCTTGGACATGTACTCTATCTCCTCCTGTGTCTTGGGACACATTTACTTATTTAATTTGAAATGGTTGGCCAAAGGTTTACTAACTGGTTTTGCATTCTGCATTCTAAACCTCTCCAACACCTTCTATGTGTACTCATCCTGAGACAATGTCAGTTTGCGATTTTTCCTGTCTCTTGTTATTCTCATACCAAGGATTTTCTTTGCAGCACCCAAATCCTTCATCGCAAATGAATTGGCTAATTTCTTCTTGAGAAAATTTATATTTTCATATTAGACCCTACAACAAGCATGCCATCTACATACAATAGAAAGATAATAAAGCTTCCATTTTCTAGCTTCTTAAAATAAACACAGTGATCAAAATGACATCTACTATTACCTTGTTCTGTCAAACTTCAGATACCACTGCCTTGGAGCTTGATTTAGGCCATATAAGCTCTTCTTCAACCTTCATACCAAATTCTCCTTCCCCTTGACCTCATACCCCCGTGGTTCCTGCATATAAATCTCTTCCTCCAAATCCCCATGGAGAAAAATTGTTTTTACATCTAACTGTTCAAGATGCAAATCTTATACTACCACAAGAATTAAAATAGTTATAATTTAAGTCATTTTAACAATAGGAGAAAATATTTCATCAAAATCTATACCTTTCTTTTGTGCAAACCCCTTTACAACAAGTCTAGCCTTGTATCGCTTTTCTCCTCCATCTTCTTCCTTCAACTTGTAAACCCATTTATTCTGCAATGCTCTTTTTCCTGCAGGCAACTGAACCAAGTCCAAAGTATGGTTATTTACCAAGTAATCCATTTCCTCTTTCATGCCTTTCTCCCACTTCCTTTTGGTGTCTACCTGCATTGCCTCTTCATAACATTCTGGTTCACCAGAATCAGTCAACAATAAATAATACAATGAAGGAGAGTATTGTTTAGGGAGTATGCTTAACCTGATAGATTTTCTAAGAACACTTGCAGGTGTTTGAGGTACCTGTTTCTCCTGTTGTTGTACATTTTGATTTTCTAGTTCCTTTGGAATTTCTTTTTCAGTGATCTCATCAAGCACTGTGTATTCTTTTTTTTCTTTTTCTTGTTTCTTTCCCTGCAACTGATCTTTGTACATGACCTTCTCATTGAATATGACATATCTACTCCTAATGATTTTTCTATTTTCATAATCCAATAAGCAATAACAAAAATCATTAACACCATATCCAATAAAGGTACACTTCTTTGATTTTGCCTCAAGCTTTGTTCTATTTTTTTTATCAATATGGACAAATGCTTCACAACCGAAAGTTTTCAAAAAAGAATAGTTTACCTTTTTTCCTGTCCATTCCTCCTCTGGAGTTATACCATCCAAAGAGATTGAAGGTCCTCTGTTTATTAAATAAAATGCAGTATCTATATCATCTTCCCAAAACTGTAAGGGAAAACTAGCATGCAATCTCATACTCGTTGCACGTTCGATGATTATCATGTTCATCCTTTCTGACACACCCTTTTCTTGTAGTGTTCTTGTAATTGTCTTCTCTCTACGAATCCCATGGTATGAACAATGATCATCAAGATCCTTGCTGCAATATTCACCTCCATTATCTGATCTAAGACACTCCAACTTTTTTCTTGTCTCATTCTCAACCAAAGCTTTCCATTTCTTAAAAATATCAAAAACATCAGATTTTTGTCGAATGCAATAAACCCAAATTTTTCTAGTTGCATCATCAATAAAAGTAATATAATAATGAGAGATACCAAGAGATGATACCTGAGTTGGTCCCCATACATTTTTATGCACAAGCTCTAACCTTTCACTCTTCTTTTCTTTTCCGACTTTGAGAAATCTGACTCTCTTATGTTTTCCATAAACACAATTCTCATAGAAGTCCAAATCAATTTGTTTAAGATCTGGCAACAAATTTCTTTTGTGAAGTATCTGCATCCCCTTCTCACTCATGTGTCCAAGCCTATGATGCCACAATTTTGTATCCACTTCTATAGAAGCTAAAGAGATATAAGAGTCAGTATTACCAGTACATAAATACAATGTACCTACCTTCTCTCCTTTCGCTATCACTAATAATCCTTTGATGACCTTCCACATATTATCTATAAATATGGATATACAACCTTCACTTTCCAACTTCCTTATTAAAATTAGATTTTTCCTTAAATCTGGAACATGTCTTACCTCTTTCAACAACTATTGGTTTACATTGTGTTGCTTTATTTTTACCTTTCCCATTCCAACAATTTTGCATGGTGCATCGTCACCCAAATGAACCTGTCCAAAATCACCTTGAACATAATTTAGAAAATTTTTCCTATGGGGTGTGGCATGAAATGAATCCCTTGAATCTACTACCCAAGACTCAGAAATATTATCTATAGAAAGAATTAAAGCATCTTGTAACACATCACCTGTTACATTTGCTTCCTGATTTCTCTCCTGTTGTCCATCTCTTTGTTTCTTTGGAGCTCTGTCGTCTTTCTTCAGATGTCCTTTCTTCCCACAATTCCACCACTCTATCTTTCCAAGTCTAGATTTGGATCTGCCCTTCCTAGAATTCCCACGGTTCCCGAAACCCTTTCCTCTATCCTTTTGTCTTCCCCTGTTCTCCATGTTCAACGCATTTCCTGATGTCTCACCTGTGCTTTTCTGTCGCATTTCCTCACTAAGGATAACACCAACAACATCATAAAATTTTAAATTATTTGAACCAGAGACAGAGTTACTTACAGCCATGACCAAGCCGTTCCAGCTTTCTGGCAATCAAAACAAGATTAGAAGAGCCCTGACCTCATCATCAAAGTCCACTTTTACAGAACTTAGTTGATTAGTAACCGTATTAAAATCATTTTTATGATCTGCAACAGACCCACCTTCCGACATATTCATATTAAATAATATCTTCATTAGAAATACCTTATTGGATGCCGAGGGTTTTTCACACAATTTGGCCAATGCATCCATCAAACCCTTCGTTGTCTTTTCTTTGGAAATATTGAAAGCCACTGACACTGCAAGGCTCATTCGTATCGTTCCTAGAGCCTTTATGTCAAGAATCTCCCATTCTTCATCTTTCATAGCCTCTAGCTTCTTTGCTATTCCGCCCAATGGTAGGAATAGATCATTTTAATATAAATAGTCTTCCATCTGTATCTTCCATAACTGGTAGTTTTGGCCATTAAATTTCTTGACCCTAAAATTTCCATCGTCCGACATTGCTCCCACTCAAACCAGGAACCCTTTTTTCCTGCGAGTTACCTGGGCTCTGATACTAGTTGTTAGAAAAAACAAGATCGTGGAGCAATAAAATAAAACAAATGCAGAAACAAAACACATAAGATACATAATACAATAGAGACACATATTTACATGGTTCACCCAGTGTGGGATACATCCACCAGAGAAATTTCTAGGTCCTTCCTTTATTATTATCCAACGTATGAAGGGATACAACCTACAACAAACCCATTCTAACTTCCTCTTCTTTCTCTCACAGTATCCTATCTCATAATACAATATCCGCCATCAATCATAGCCACAATACATTTCCCTCATAAAAGAGGGTTGCCTTGTAGGGAAAAAAACCCTAACATAATCTCTACCGTTAGATCTGCGACCTTATAATGAATGGTACAGATTTACAATGAAATTACAATATACATTTACAATGCAATTTTTCCTTCGGGGGCTTTGCCCCTCAACCCCCGTTGGGGGCCCGCTTGCTCCCAAAGCCCCCAACCGGGGAGATATCCCCCCCAGACCCCGCAGAGGGGGTATCCCCCCTCTGCACTCCCTCGCATGGAAGAGTGTACATACTTCTACGGTGTAAATACTTCATGGGGTATAAAAATGACTGAAAGTAAAAGACCTCTGAATCAGGAAGATAATCAACTTCCACAACCAACACATCATAATATCTAATCATATGTACATATGTCACATCAACAACATTTAAATCCTAATCGTCCACTCCCTGACTCGATCCGGAGTCCAAGGACTTTCATTGATGCCTTGGCATCCTCTAACATCCAGATTCCTACACACTCAAGAGAACGTGGTCAATAGCACCTGTCAATATAAATACAAAAAAAATAACATATCTTCAAATCCAAAATATCTCATAGTCATAATCAAAACAACCAGTAGTATAATGACCCGGATCACTTTCACATAAGTGTCCTCAAAGAATAAGTCCTCTCAGTGCGCAAAAGAGCGGGATGTTACATACGCCCCCTCTTATTTTAAACTCCATCTCGAATTTTCACAGTATGTAAGTGTCGAAATAAAGTGTATCATAGTATCATATGTCTCGTTATCAAACAAAAATGGAAATTGTTGATGCATATCATATGTGTCCTCCTAGGTCATTGAGTGTGGACTATAGTTATCCCACTGGACCTTGACTTGATCTACTGTTCGATGATGTAGTTGTCGAATGTGATGGTATAGAATGTACATTGGCTCTACCATGACCGCACCCTCATTCGATACCTGGAAGGAACTCATGTCAATAACATGTGTAGGATAACTAACATAATGTCTCAAAACAGATATGCGAAAACATTGTGCATACGCCTCAAAGAATCAAGCAAGGCTAGTTGATAGGCCACCAGCCCCTTATTTTCCATAATCTAGAAGGGTCCCATGAACCTGGGAGAAAGTTTAGCACCTTTTCCAAACTTTATCAAAATCTTATGCGGTTTCACCCACGAGAAGACTCGATCGCCAACTTCATAACTATGGTCGACACGATGTGCATCGCCATAACTCTTCTGTCTATCCTGCGTTTCCTTGATCCTTTGTCTTATTGTTTGCATTTCATATTCCATTTCTTGGATCACTTTTGGCCCCACCAAGACCCTATCCTCAAGCCAATCCCAGCTCAAAGGCATCTGACACGGTCTTCTATAAAGAAACTTGAAAGGAGCCATCTTAATGGTTCTTTGATAACTGTTGTTATATGCAAATTCTACCTGTGGAAAGAATTCTTCCCAATGATTTTTTTGGTCCATCACGTATATACGCAACATATCCTCCAAGATTTGGTTTTTTCATTCTACCTACTCGTCTTTCTTTGGGTGATACGCGGTACTAAAGTGAAGTTGGGTTCCCAAGGCCTCTTGGAAACTAGTCCAAAATCATCTTGTAAACATCAATCCTTTATCAAATATAATTCTCTTAAGCATGCCATCCACCCTCACAATCTCACTAATAAAAATTCTATCTATGTTTGGTGCCTGATCTATCGTATGCATAGGAATAAAATGAGCACTCTTCGTTAGAGTGTCGACTACCACAAAAATCGAGTCATGTCTCCTTGTCGTCAATGGAAATACAACAGTGAAATCCATCGAAATGACCTCCCATTTCGATTCTGAAATAACATGTGGTTGTAGTAATCCTTTCGGATGTCTATGTTCATCCTTCACGTGCTGACATTCTAGACATATTTCCATGTAGTTGACTATGTCTTCCTTCATTCCTTTCCAAAAGAATAAGGGTTTAAGGTCTTCCCTCATCGTCGTGACTCCAAGATGAGCCATGTACACTGCTTTTTAAGCCTCGTTTAAGATCAAACTCCTCAACTCATCGTTGGGAGGTACGTAAATTAAAATTTTAAATCTCAATAATTCGTGATTGTCCATAGTAAATCCCTCAAATTTTGGTACCATCATTGTGTTTTTTCTGATAAAATACTTGACCTATTTCTACCAGTGATCGTCATTATGTAAAGTTAGAATATTTTCATGTAGATTCATCTGAAGAGGCATCACCAAAAATATGCATGGTCTCTGACTCAATGCATCAACCACTCAGTTCACTAATCCTTTTATGTAAGTAATCTCGAAATCATACTCTCTAAGAAATTCCGACCAAGGTCGTTGTCGTGCGTTCAAATCTCTTTGTGTAAAGATGTGTTGTAGACCACAGTGGTCCATTTTTAGTTTGAATTTTCATCCAATAAGGTAGTTTCTCCAAACTCTCAAGCCATAAACAATGGACAACAACTCCAAATCGTGCATTGCATATTTCTCCTCATGCCTTCTGAACTTTCTTGAGATGTAAGCGATCACTCGACCGTCTTGCATCAAGACTCTACCTAAGCCTTCCTTGGATGTGTCAGTGCATACCAAGAAGTCTGCGTCCATGTCAGGGACCTTTAGTATCGGTGTTTTCATCAACAAATCCTTGAACCTCCAAAATTCCTCCGTGTATTTCTCTGTCCAAACAAACTTCCTGTTCTTCTTCTGCAATTCCATGATCAGATTTTCTATCTTCGAAAAAATCTCGATGAACCATCAATAATATCCTGCTAAACCCATGAAGCTACACACTTTGGGGACATTTGTCGACGTAGGTCATTCCATAATATCATCGACCTTTGTTGGATCCACATCGATACCTTTGTCAGAGATGACATGCCCTAAGTAATGAATCTTTGATTGATAAAATGAGCATTTAGACAGTTTCTCAAAAACTTTGTTCTCACGTAGACACTGTAGTACCAAGCGCAAGTTCTCATCATGCTCCTCCATCATCCGAGAATATATCAAAATATCATCAATGAATACTTGGATGAACTTGTCCAACTATTCGTGGAACACCCCGTTCATCAAACTCATAAATACCCGTGGGGAATTCGTCAGTACAAATGGTAAAATAGTAAATTTATAATGTCCAAACCTCATCTTAAAGGTGGTCTTAGGGATCTCGTCCTCCTTGACCCATAACAGGTGATACCGTGATATCAAATCGATATTTGAAAACATCGTTGTGCCTTTTATCTGATCAAACAGATTGTCAATCCTTGGCAACGGATACTGGTTCTTGATCGTTGCCTTGTTCAATTGATGGTAGTCAATGCAGAGTCTCCACGACCCATCCTTCTATAGTATGAAAATAATAGGCGCACCCCACAGTGACACACTTGAACGTATAAGTCTTAGATCAAGCAACTCCTTCAATTTCATTTTCAACTCCTGCAACTCAAGGGTCGACATCTGATACAACGTTCTTGCTATCAGTTCATTTCCTGGTTTTAGGTCGACGGTAAATTCCAATTCCCTCTTAAGAGGCAATACTGACAACTCCTCTCGGAAGACATATGCAAACTCTCACACTACCATAAGGTTTTCTAGGCCTTCTTCCATGTCCTTTTCCTTTAATGCAAGGATCACATATAGCTTGCATCCCATGCGCATGCTCTTCTATATATGGAAGGAAGAGATGAAACTTAGGGAAACTCCCTAGTTTCAACCTACAATTACGCATCTTTGTCCCTCATCATCGACCAAGATCAACTGGTTTTTCTTGCAGTTGAGTATCACCTCATGTAATTCCAACGAGTCCATACCGATCATGACATCATAAGACCCTAATATCATGACGTACATGTTGGCCCTTGTGACAAACTCTCCCAGGTTAAGGCTACAGCCCGTAACCTTCCCTCAAACCTTCTATTTGGCTTCCAAATCCATTTCTACAAAGATAAACTCGTCCTGTTCGACTACCTTTACCTTAATTAGTTTTAGCATTGCACCAGAAATAAAATTCTTTGTAGAAACTGGATCTATCAAAATACTAAGGGCCTGGTTAGCGACGGTACCTGATGTCTCGAGAACAGTCATTTGGTGATCTTTCTGGCGGTTCTTCATTGCTGCATGAATTCGATGGGCCTTGCCCAAATCTCCCACGGTAGTGGGTCCGACTGATCCAGATTCTTTGGTCCTCTCAACTGGGCAATCACACTGGTAATATGGATCTCCCCATGTTCAATGCCCTTTCTTCGGTCCGGTTCTCCTGGTACCTAAAGTATAAGTTGAAGGCCTACCAGCCTGGAACCCTGCTCTGTTATGTTGAACATGCCTAAACTATTATTGTTGTGGTCGATGTTGTTGTTGGTGTTATGGTCCTCGGTAAGGAGTCTGCTACTGAGGTGTTGGTCACCGAGGTGTAGTGAAGGTGGATCCTCTCGGAGTGCCTCAATACCATGGTGCATGCCTAACTAGTGTCCAATTCTATTTCGAACCATAAGACGCTTGTCCTATTGGTCTAGATGGAGTCCTTCTTTGATCCCCACTAATAATATCCTCCTCTGCTATGAGGGCCTTTTGGACAACATCATGCAAGGTTTGAGGCATTAGAATCCTCACCTTTGCACAAATGTTGACATTAAGGCTGAACACGAACTTGTTGACCTTAAGTTTCTCACTATTTAGGAGGGGAGAATACTGAAGAAGCACCATGAAATGAGCCTCATACTTGGGCACTGTACGGCCACCATGTCGCAAGGCGTTGAACTTGTTGAGCTGACGCTCAATGAATTCCTCAGATAGATACCTCTCCTGGAACTGTTCCTCGAATAGTTCCCATGACACGTCTTTGACGACCATGTTCAATTGCGGCAAGAGCGTCTTCCACCATAGAAGAGTTCTCTCCTTCAGTTGAAATATCTCCATATGTAACTTCATGTTAGAGGTATAGTCATGTAGTGCAAATCACATTTCCATACTCTCCAACCATGCCTCGGCAGCTGCGTCGTTCGAGGCACCAAAGAGCTCAAGAAATTTTACCTTCTCTAGTTCGCGGTGAATGCTACCAGTACCGACCGTAGTGCACGGTGGACCCTTAGGAGGTGTTGGCGCACTGGCCTCATCTCTATCCAGATGGATGATTAGTGCCTTAGAAATCCTTTGAAAGGACCGCATCAGCCCAACCACATCACCCACAACTATTTTTTCCTGCCCAAAAAATGTTCATCTCCCCAGGGGTTAGACTCCTTAGTCATGGATGCTACTAGGGGTGTCACGCCTCCTCCCCTAGCACCCCGTCATCTACCTCCGTGACATCCTCTAACCATGATTACCTACACAAATACACATCAATTTAATTAGCGACATTATAATCAAATACATAATAAAAGGAATACATAGTGATCCCAAGTCGTGGGTCGAACCGACTCTGATACCATATGTAAAGACCCCCGTCATTACGACAACATGCAATGCATAACAAGTGAAATTTTATTTATTTAAAGAGGGAAAGAAACAATGAAAAACATTTAATCAATGCAACTTGATGACGAACACAACGCATGTAATTCAGGCAACAAACAACATAATGACCTAACATACTAACACATCATGTAGCTGGATGCAACATATGAAAATCAATCAAACAAAAATAAAACGACTCCCCACCCGTCCTACCTTGCAAGGTTAGGACCTCCAGGACACAGAAGAAACGCACAAGCCCAGGTTCCCATCGATTTTGACCATTTAAGGTCTCAAGGCTGGTAATTGTTCTGAGGAACAAGGAGGTGTCTACATCCCACCCATCACAATAAAGACCACGCCTAATAGGCTAAAGGAAACATCAATCAATCCAAATGCAACAGCTTCAATGAAAGTGAAGCATGAACTGGAACCTTCACGGCAAGAGAAAAACAAATCAAATCATGTGATTACATAAAAATCATCGTACGCCAATTCCAAATCGTCATCATTAGGAATCTCATGACCTAAGGCCAGGTTATCATACACATCTCTCGATTCATGCGCACAATGATTTCGTCTTCAAGAATCATGCCACCACATTCTGATAGGCGTGATAGTGACCAAGGCGTGACATAACATATCTAGACCTTCATCCCAAGAAAAATCCAACCTCAAGATAAAGTTAAGAGCATATAATAACACTTACCTACCTTCTTTTAAAATATACTAAGGCTTAACCATACTTACTTAAAGTATCACAATGCTTAACTTAAAATGCAACAATGCCTTTCTTAAATAACACAAATCTTAACTTAAAATACAACAATGCCTTTCTTAAATAACACAAAGCTTAACTTAAATACAACAATGTTTTTCTTAAAAATAAAATGCATTAGTTCTTTTCTTAAAATATAAAATAAACTATGCTTTTCTTAATTTATAACAATGCATAACTTACTTCATACCAGTTGTAAAAACAACAGAAAATTCATTAAAGGAAACTACAATCAACACTGCCATTATTGGAGCAGTTATAATCCACCTAGCATTGTTAAAACAATATAATTTTTCCTACCATTATAGGGTGTTACACGGTGTTTCTCTAAAATAGTTAAACATAACATAAAAAATTTACACTTCCATTATATGACGCAATTGTAATGCAGTGTGTTAACGCAACAATGTTATCACTCATTATGATCTTAACATTAAATCTAATAAAATAAATTTTAAAAATATTATATGATCGTTTTCCATATAACATAGGATAATAATATCATATAAGATAGAATAATTATATAAAAACATTATTTAAATAAAACTGTAAAAATAAATTAATAAAATATGCACATTCGAGATGATATAAAAATCTTCAGTATTGAATATTAAGAGCCTATCCATTGTCCCCGAGGTGTAGGAAAGTCGGTGACGGAGTGTGTTGTTAAGCCACTCCGTGATGTTAAAGTCACCGGTTCGAAACCTGCGGGGACAAAAAATCCAACCATGTTAAGGGTTGGTGTGGCTCAAGCCGGGTGCAATCCCCAGGTGATTTTGACGGCTTAGATGCCCCTGAGTCGCGGTTTCTCAAGCCACAGGTTAATCGCAGGTCCTGCACAAATTAACAAACAAACAAAAAAAGAGCCTATCCATTAATAAAAAAAAACATTTTACTATCAATGATGTATACCAATTTATACATGTGAATAATCATTGTATTGGATAAATAAAAACTTTGTCAATAATTTTTGTGATCTTTGTACCCAAAAATTCATTCAATAAGATATTCATTACCCACTCATTACATTTTCTTATTCATATTACAATAGAAGTCAATATATTGTAATCATTTCATTCAAATAATTATTTTTTATACTCTTCAAATTTATTAGCTAGCTTTATTTGTACTCTTAAATGGTATATAGTTGTGTTGTTAAAAGCAATAAAATTTACCCTATCATTATTAAAAACAATGAAAGAGGGAAAGTGATTAAGTCGCCTCTCTTACACACTCTAATTTAAAACAGCAAAATTGAGAATGAAACTAAAAATGGGAATACAACATTTACCAACTGTCAGAGTTGAGATTCTCAAACAAGGAAAAGTTTTAAACAATTAAATTGTTGATTATAATTATTAAATGGCCAACTCTCGAAAATTAAAGTTCATAAAAAAAAAAACCAAGAAACCACCATTGCCATTTACTCAGAATTTTAGAATGTAAGAAAAGGGACTGCCACTTCCGAATCCTACTGTCAACTTGAGTAAACCGTTGGGTAGTGAAACGAGGTGAAAGAGGGAAAAACAAAATTCAAGACTGCGTAGAGATGTTGGGCGCACTTCCATCTTGGGAAAAATGAATTTATAATTGTGCAAAGATGATGGGAAAGGTAAAATGTCTGAGGTCTGGCACAGTGTTATACATTTGCTTGATCAGAACCTTGGATTTTGTTGATCCTTTTATCTCTTCTATCAAATCGAGCAAGCTCCAAGATGGCATGTATGTACAGGTCAAACCACGAACAATATTGGAAAGCATATGGTGAACTAATGTAGATGGTGGAAATTCGATGATTAGGTGAACATTTTGAATCGTATATTTTTACTCCTCATAACTATCTAGCTGATGGTGTTGATATTCATTGTAATTAGTTTGTAGAAATAAATTTATACAAGAAAATATATCTTTATACCATCGATACCCTGTGCTGAAAAGAACGTTTAAAACATTTATATGCGAGAGGGAATTTGATGTAGTATTTCTAGTTGTAATATTTTGTAATGATTGAACTGAATGGCTTTGTATGGTTAACTATGTAGGTATCATTCAGACAAATTCGACCATGTCTGGAAACCAAATGTACCTTTAAATGTCTCAAAATTAGACATTGGACATTTTGTAAATTCGTCCACATTAATACCTAACACTGAGTCGACACAAAGAAAAATACTAAAGAACTTCCTCCACCTCTTGTCATGTAAATGACATGGCTTTTAGCAGCTCGTTACCGTCTCAATTCTCTCTACGATTGTTCCTAGAAGGAGGGAGAAATTCATTACTACTTTTGTATTTTGCAGAGACCGAGATTCTAGATATGTCTGAATCCAGATCCTTTTACGTCATGGTAAATGGTGAAAAAGGGTCTGAAACCATAACTCTGCCATGAAATCACTCTTCTTTGGAGTTCACAATCCCATCCAAATAAACAGTCAACTTCCAAAAACACAGAGGATACAAGGCAATGAGAAAAAAGGAAGGCAATGAGCAAGGCAATGAGATAAGAAAGATGCAGAGTTAAAAATACCAAGATGCAGATAATTGGAGATAAGCAAGGCAATGAGCAAAAAGGAATCTAAATGCAAGTTGGTCAACGAGCGGAACAAGAAGGTGTAAGGAAATCAAGGGGGTTTCAGGATATTTAGAAGGTGGTTGCACACTAACTGGGCAAGGTTAGGCAGTGAATTAAAGAAGAAAAGAACATAAACATTCACCCATATATCCATAAATCATTTGTCATATTCCATCTAATATAAAACCACATAAAAATTAACTAATTACACTTGCGAAATTAGACATGTGTATCTTAATTGAAGGAAAAGGCTACTATGTTGTTGTCTCACACTTGCGCTCTGTCCGGATCCTACTTGCTGACCAATGAGATCTCACTGGTACCTCCGAGACAACGCTAGGGGTAGTCTTCTTCCCCTTGAGCCCCTTGAGCTGCAAAGGGGCCACACACACAATACCAAAGAATGCTAGCTCCCATCTCACCTCGCAAGGTTGAGCCACCACTTGTTACCCGAGTTGGGTATCCCAACCCCCACAAGAGAAATTCAGTCAAGATAAAATTTCGGTAGCTTAACCTTACGCAAGCGAGATGTGATCCATAATCCTCCCCCACCATCCTTTTTATAGAGTTTTTCTTAGTGAATAGTTTCCCAAACCCTCATTAGATTCTTTTTATTAAATTTAAATTAGGATAAACCTCCCTCGTACACATGTCACCTGATCCCTTAGTTGCGCCAGAAAATCAATTTATTAATTAATTAAATTTTCTTGTTTCCCTCACCCACCTAAAAGTGTTCCTAAAAACGCTCCTCGGTGTCCCTTTATTCCCTTACAATTCTTAAATGAATTATGCCTTTAGTGGCTCCTTCCACACTAGGGATTCAATGTTTTTGCTAGGAAGAATAGGAGCGACTAGCTCCTTCCACACTAGGGCTTCAATGTCTACACTGACCTAAGAAGCATAGGAGTGACTTTCAAGCAACCCATACTGGCAATTGTGCTTAGATCCTGCTCAAAAATTCACGTCTCCACATGTAAAATATGGTGAATCCCTCTTTTTTAGCTCAAATCCATATACTGGATGAAAGAAGCTCGATTTACGGTATTACGGTGGCTTAATCTATTATGGAAGCTCCTCTAGTTGGCAGTGGAAGCTACTTTGCATCGAATTCTTCCATGATGGACACTCTTTCTTCATTGGCAACTAAACCTTTTTCCAATTGACATTGGGCATGACTCTTTCTACTATTTTGGAGGTGTAGTAGCTTAGCTTGTCTCTGTAAACACTCAATAGACTGAAATCGTCAAGAACTCTTTCTCACTTTCTTTAAACCTTAGCTCTGATAACAATTTGATGGATGGAGTGGAAAAATGAATTCAACTACAATTGAGCAAATCCATAAAAAAAAATACAGACAAATTACACAATGAACTACAACTCTCAACTTTTATTCATTTCATTGCTTCCACTAAGGACGTATAGATACAAACAAAATTCTTCTAGCCTAATTCTTCAGTAAAAGTATACAACATATATATCTAGAACTAAGTCGACTAAGCTCTTCTAGATCTTTCTACCAAAGAACAATCTATAACTCTCTATAACTAACTAGAGCAATTACCATATTCCAACACTTTGTTGGTTGTTGGGATTTACACTATTCTATATAAGGCATCATAGATAAATGAGATTCATTTCTAAATCAATATTAAAGATGAAAAATAGTTGAAATATAATTCAATATACTATGTTGGAATAATGTAATTACTAGTTAGTTGAGTTATTTGTTGTTTATACATCGAGAGATTGACATCGTCAAATACCAATTAGATTTGCACATTGCATCTAGATAATTTTTGGTAATTAGATACAAAGAGTTTTTAGCATCTAGTTGTTTATATAAATATATTATTCAATACGTTTAATATCATTTCATGAAATGATGAAAGGTGTGAGGAAGAAAGCAAGGACTCAATAATTCAGAATTATTTCGCTATAGCAATAGTCAAAGTGTTTTTGTGTTTATTCTTATATGATATAAGAATTATCTTATGTGAGTATTTTCCCAACCTCCAACAGTCAAAGTGTTATTTTGTTTGTTTTTATATGAGCCTCCTTTCTTCACATTGGTATGAGGGAAACATTGGAGCCATCCTTCACGAGTAGAGTAGAGTGAAGGGATTTTGCATTAGTCGGTGTTGATAGAAGCTTATAACAAGGTACCAACTGAAAATACAATACAAACTTGGGTTTGAGTGGTTCTTATAAGAAGGCTCCCGTAGGAGCTTATAAGAAGGTGCCAATTGAAAATACAACACAAACTTTGGTTTAAGTGGTGATAAGTTATATTATTTATTTATTTTCTTGTTTTATTCTTCTTTCAAATTTCCAAATAAGAATTTTCTCATAAGTAAGCGGAAAAAAAACACATGGAATAATATATAACACACAATATGTTATATATTATATAACACACACTGTGTTATATATTATATAACACACAGTGTGTGTTATATATTATATAACACATACTGTGTGTTTAAGTGATGATAAGCTATATTATTTATTTATTTTCTTGTTTTATTTCTCTTCCAAGTTTCTAAATAAGAATCCTCTCGTAGGTAAGCCTCTAAGTGGAGAATAATATATAACACAGTATGTGTTATATAATATATAACACTGTGTGTTATATATTATATAACACACAGTGTGTGTTTAAATGGTAATAAGTTATATTATTTATTTATTTTCTTTTTTTTTCCTCTTCTAAGTTTCCAAATAAGAAGCCTCCCGTAGGAGTTTATAAGAAGGTGCCAACTGAAAATACAACACAAACTTTGGTTTGAGTGGTGATAAGTTATATTATTTTTTTTTGTTTTTGTTTTATTCCTCTTCCAAGTTTCCAAATAAGAAGCCTCCCGTAGGTAAGCCTCTCAGTGGAAAGAAGACGCATGGAATAATTTAGACATGGAAACTCTATTTGTGAAAAATAGAATTCATAGAACAACATGATGGTCTCACTGAAAGAGGGACTTTAATCTTCATGATGTTGCGGTTAGCACTTGTTTCATTGTTAAGGGAGCCGAAGATGTTCTCAACAAGTCATTCATCGGAGATAGTCATAAGAAGGAGTGGATTAATTTCATATGTGGCTCCATTGTACAACATTCTAGGTCACTGAGACGGAGATGTAAAATTGTTACAATTGGGGTTTTTCTTTTGGGATTTGTGATAATAGTCTAAGATCAATTGAAAATTGTAATATTGCGGATAAATCTAAAATAAATTTGTGAGATCTTTAGTTGGGGTTTTATGGATTCTAGCATTAAAGGATTTTAGATTTACAAATATTTTGGTTTAAGGGTGGTTTAAATTCTATAAGTTCAATTTGGTGATCAAGTTTGATAGAGTTGCATAAAAAAAATAAAAAAAATGATGTCTAATAATATTTTAGGACATTCTCATGGACTAATTTTGTTAGGTAAAATTATGAAGTTTAGTCAATCAAAATGGAAAAAAAATTGTTGGTATGTAATTTTAAATAGGTTCACAAAACTAGATCTAGCATATTATGTCAAGGAGTTTTGACAATATAAATACGAAGGATTTAAAGTTTGTTGACGAGTTTATGATTCATATGATGAATGTAATAAACAAGCTTATGAATCACATGATGAATGTAATCAACTTGGTAAGAACACATGCTCTTTGAGATTTATGGAGATAAACTATGTGAAAGATTATGAAATCTCCATAGTATTGCATGTTTCATAATCTTGCACATAGTTTATAGTTTATCTATATAAAGATCATTATGAATAACTATGGAAATATACATTTTCATATAAGAACACATGGTGAAGATATAATAGACCAAATTTTTTTTGAGAAGGTTTTAAGGAGACTCTAGTCAAATTGGATGTTGTAGTTGTTTCAATTGAATAATCAAAAAATATATCCCAGCTTTCCATAGATGAAATAATGGGATCCCTTCTATCTCATGAGACAAGGATGAACATGGATGATATTTCCTTGTATAATTCCTTCAAATCAAAGGCATATATCAACATAGGCAAAGAAAGGAACTGCAAAGGTAGGGGGAAGATATAACAAAGTCAACTCAAAAAGATATGGAAATTGAAGCTTAGATCAACGAGATAAGCCACAAAATAACTCTTAGATATTAAGGGGGAGTGGAAGAGGCCATCAACAAACAATAAAGTATGACAAATTTAAAGCTAGATGTTATTATTTTAAAATGTATGGGCATTATGCTAATGAATGTAGGAAAATCCATGTAAACCTAAATAAAAACAAAACTTGTTTTACAAATACCTATGAAATTACTTATGAGTCTATTTTTATTAATTGTGATGTTTCCCAAGAGAGTAAAAAGGACTTTTGGTTGCTAAATAGTGGTTGTAGTAACCCTGTGACCACAAATAGGAATCTATTTGCAACCTTGGATAACTTTGTTAAGACTGAAGTCAAATTGGGTGATGACAAGGTTGTTAATGTTTTTGATAAGGGTACAATTAGTGTCCCTAAAAAAAATGTGAAAATAAAAATATTTAAGAGGTCTAGTTATTCCAAGGATTAAAACATAACCTTATGAGTGTTGTCAACTTACTCAAAATGGTTATAGAGTTATTTTCAACCATAATACTTGTACAAACAAATTTCCTAACAGGATTCTATTTGATAGAATTGAAATGACAAGAAAATAGGATGTATCCTTTGACTATGACAATTGTCAATCAATCAACCTCATTTTCCCATAAAGTAATTATTCTAGATAAGTCTTAGCTTTGGAATTTGAGATTAGGTCACTTGCATTTTAGAGGACTAAATTTGTTCCAATAGAAGAAATCGGTTGAATGCCTACCAATCATCCCACTCTTGTGAGAGATATATATTAGAAAAACAATATAGGAACAAATTTCCAACTAGTCTTACATGGAAAATGCACCATTAGAGTTGGTACATACTAATTTTTGTAGCCCTATGCAAACCTATCTAATATATTGGAGTACATTTTTATTTCTTGACATTTCTTGATCATTTTAAATTTTAGTAAATTTTGACAAATTCAATGAGTTTAAATCCCAAATATTTGATTAAGGAGGAGAATGTGACTCCAAATAATTTACAACATACTGAAAATATTTTGGAATCAAGAGACAATTCATAAGTCACGTACAATAATGTAGCAAAAAGGATTAATAGAAAAATCATGGACATGGCTAGAAGTTTGTTGAAAAAAAAAACATTTATCAAATGAGATTTGGGGTGAAGCAATCGCTTGTTTTTTTTGTAAGTTTTGAACATGTCTCCCATAAAGAGTTCCGCAAGAGGCCTATAGTGGTATGATGTGTAGTGTATCGCATTTCAAGGTGTTTGGATGTGTGGAATATGCTCACATATATGTACAACTAAGAAGAAATTAGATGACAAAAGTGAGAGGTGGATTTTCACATGTTATAATGAGAAGTCCAAATCATACATTTTTTACAATATAGTCACAAAAACAATTATAATCATTAGAGATTAGATTTCAAAGAATTTGAATCTTGGAATGGAAGTGTATACAAAACTATGACTATTGTAGTATCAATTACTTATGGAGAAGTTGATGTAGAAGAGTGGATTGAATAAGAAGACAACACGATACACAAGCTCAATCACCTATAAGGGGTACTCCAACACTTACTCCAGGAAATTCTATTCAAGGTGAGTCATCAAGGCCACCATGTGAGTCTACTCCTAGTTCCCAATCAAGTAATTATTTTTTCCTATAAGTATGCAAGAAATTTATGAAGAATTAGATCACAATTCAAAATTTGTATTGTTCTCAAATCAACCTACATTCTTTGAAGAAGAAACTAAATAATAACATTGGTTCAAAGCAATGGATGAAGAAATAGATTCCATAGAAATGAATGATACATGGGATCTAGTAGATTTTCATGAAGAAAAAGAAACAGATTCCACATAAATGAATGATACATGTGATCTAGTAGATTTTCATGAAGAAAAAGATTGTATTGATGTGAAATGGGTTTACAAAACCAAATTTAATGAAAATGTTGAAGTTGAAAGATACAAGCCAAGATTAGTAGCAAAGTGGTTTGCATATTAACGTAGAATTAATTTTGGAAAAACCTTTACACCAGTGGTTAGATTACATACAGTAAGGGAAGTCTTAGCAATATCTTCTCAAAACAAATGGAATGTATGTACCAAATTGATGTGAAATTTGTATTCTTAAATGGCATTCTAGAAGGAGAATTTTATGTGCAATAGCCACGAGGGTATGAGATAAAATGACTAAAAATATAGGTTGAATAAATATTTTATAGGTTGAATAAATATTCTATGGGCTCAATAAAGATCCCATATCTTGGTACAATAGGATAGACTCTTAGAAATGGATTTAGTAGATGCAACAATGAACCCACTCTATATACAAAGGTAAATGAGTAAGGGAAAATTCTAATTGTTTGTTTATATATTAATGACATTGTTTTCAATCGAAACGTGTCATTAGATGAGTTTAAATTGGAAATGAAACATGAATTTGAGATGACATGTTTAGACTTGGTAAAGTACTTCCTTGGCCTAGAGTGCGAGTCATATTATTGTGTCTTTATATGTCAAAATAAATATGCATTGGATGTATTGAAAAGATTTAGAATGATGAATTGCAAGGCACCACCCATAGTGGTAAAGTAACAAAACTCAACATAGAAGATAAAGGATCAAAGGTAGATCCTATATTGTTCAAGAGATTAGTTGGAAATATCATGTAGCTCATTTCCATTAGATTAGCATTATGTTTGTAGTTAACTTGATCTCTAGTTTTATGAAGACACTCAAAGAAATGCATCTCCAAGTTGGAAAAAGGATTTTGAGATACATTGAAGGAACAACAAAATATGGTATTTTATACTCAAGCAATGAAAATAATTGTTCTATTGACTATAATGACAACTACTTTGAAAATAACCTATATGATAGAAAGAGAAAAACAACAACTTGTCAAGAAGTTTAGTTACATAGAGTATTGGATTGGATGATATTGAAGAAGGACAAAAAGGACTCTAGTTTATTGTTACCAAAGCCATAACTCTCTCCAAGAGTCATTTTTTTTACCAAAAAAATAAGCATATAAATACAAGAAAATTTATTAGGTAGTTTGTAAACAATGGTGATATATATTTAGAATTTTATAATTCAAAAGATCATTTGACTTAAGTTATATATCAATTAAATCTGGACATTGCATCTAAAGAGTTCTTGATAGTTACATGTACCTAGTTCTTAGAATCTAGTTGTTTTCAAAAAAATCTTATACAATATATTTAACATCATTTCATAAATACATTTAACATCATTTTATAAAGTTATGAAAATTAATGTATTTAATTTAGTTTCATAAAATAAGTTTTTTGTGGTTTAACATCATTTCATAAATACATTTAACATCATTTCATAAAGTTATGAAAACTAATGTATTTAATATCATTTCATGAAATAATGAAAATTTTGTGAAAGAGGACATCATAATTATTTTACTATACCAAGACTAAGTAGTGTTCTTGTGTTTATTTCATGAAGTAATGAAGCTTTCGTGGAAGAGAGCATCGTAATTATTTTACTGTACCAAGACTAAGTCAGAGTGTACTTGTTTTTATTCTTATAGGTTGTAGCAATTGCTTTATGTGAGCATCGTAACTATTTTACTGTACCCAGACTAAGTCAGTGTTCTTGTGTTTATTTCATGAAGTAATGAAGCTTTCGTGGAAGAGAGCATCATAATTATTTTACTGTACCAAGACTAAGTCAGAGTGTTCTTTTTTTTATTCTTATATGTTGTAGCAATTGCTTTATGTGAGCATCATAATTATTTTACACCCAGACTAAGTCAGAGTGTTCTTGCTTTTATTCTTTTTATTCTTATATGTTGTAGCAATTGCTTTATGTGAGTATGTTTCCTACTCCTTATTTTATAAATTATGTATAACAAATGGTTTTTTTAATTAAATTATAAATATATATGATGAGATTTAATCAACTATTTTTTTTAAATATATAGGGTAGAGAGGAGGACAGAACTCGACCATGCAAAGAAATCTCTCTCAATACGTTTTACGAAAATGAAATATCTTAAAAAACAAAGTGATATAATTTTACGAAAATGAAATATCTTAAAAAAAAAAAGTGATAATTTTATTTTTATACCTTATAGATATTTTGAATGAAATAATTCTAGTTTTCTACCTTATAGGCATTCTGAATCTGAATGAAATAATTCTCTGATTCTTAAGGAAATCGATTCTTTTATTTAAAATATGTTTTGATTTAAGAAGCGGTGAGCTGTTTGCAGAATAAGAGGAGGAATATGTTTATAAATTATTAACAAAACAAATTACGGAGAAAAATTGAAAGAATACTCGAAATGCTAGGATTTGCCTTGTCTTCCTGCAAGAAAAAAAAATATAAATTATATAAGCTACTTTGATTGAATCTCAGCCATCATATTCGATATGCATATTCTTCTTACGCTATTTTACACATTAAGTATTCAAAACATATGCCCAAGACGTTAATACCACTGTGACAATTGCATGTCTGTAGACTACCAACTTTTGAACATAAATCATAGCCAAAGCTGGTTATAATTTCTCAGAGAATGTCGGTAAACCCTTGTAGCAGCTGCGCTTGCTTCTGCCGTGGATTGCTGCGTAATTAGAAATATGAAGTTATACCTCTATGAAATTGTAAACGGTTAGAATTCATCAACATTACAATGGCGTGGATTGTAAGTTGTATACAGGAGGGTATAGGGCGAATAAGTTCCGAAAGAAACCATCAGTGGTAAGAATGAA
Organism: Picea engelmannii; assembly: GCA_009831015.1. NCBI lineage: Eukaryota > Viridiplantae > Streptophyta > Pinopsida > Pinales > Pinaceae > Picea > Picea engelmannii. The sequence continues at coordinate 276,360 of ML776977.1, forward strand.
ATAATTATCATAAGATTGAGACTCCGAATGACAGCAACTATTAAACTCTTCCTCTTCCTCCGTTGGGATTTATACTATTCTATCTAAAGCATCGTAGATAAAGGAGATTCATTCCTAAATCAATATTAGGGTTGAAAAATAGTTGAGATATAATTCAGTATACTAGATTAGGTTAAGGAAGTGGTTTTTAAAATTAAATTATAGGTATATATATCGGGATTTAATCAACTATTTTTTTTAATAAGGTATATAGGAGGAAAGAACATGGCAATGCAAAGAAATCTCTCCGAATACATTTTACGAAAATGAAATATCATGATATAATTTTAGTTTTTATACCTTATAGACATTATGAATGAAATAATTCTCTGATTGTTAAGAAAATGGGTTGTTTTATTTATGAATAAATATCTTACCATAATGCAGGGCCATGGAGATGGTTCTCCAATTTGTAAAATCGTTATAACATGTGGTGTGGGCTTTTCTAGCCATCACATTTGAGATCTAATAAAGGACGAACATCATTGTAGCTTCTGTTCAAGTGGAAAATCTAGTAAGTTTTGCGCATCTCTTCGTTTTAGTTTTTTCCGCAGGGTTCCATAGAGATATATATTGCTTTTAGTTTGTCCGCATGATTCCATAGAGATATATATTCCTTGGCTCATCTGAAGTTGAGCATGACATATGATTCTGGGTGCTCACTATGATTAAGTGGCTTTTCCAAAAAACGCTGTTCATAATTTAAACAAATTTCAAATTTGCTGCTGTCAGCAACGATCACAAACCAATAAAAAGTAATAATGTTAACTAAAAAAATTTAGGGTTAAAGATTGTTTTTAGATTTGTTTAAGATTCTAAAAATATTAAAATCATAAAAAATACCGCAAAGAGAAAGATCCGTAACCTAATAGAAAAGTACATTTTGGGAATGAGGAATTGTGTGTAAAGGAATAATGTGTCTCTTTTACCTTTGGACTATTCCATTTTTTCGGTTATAGGTAAGATATTCTTGAAAAGCCAATAAAGAGAAGAGACATTTTATTCCAACCACCGTCATTCTTGATTGCATACTTTAGTTTGCAGGGCAGATCTGCCACACTTTTGATGAATTTCTTGTTGTATATTTTCGATACGCAAAGTTGAAAGGGAGGGATAGGAGATTTACGTTCACGATGTTATTGGATTAGAATCTTTTATATATATATATATATATATATATATATATATATATATATATATATATAATCTTATATATATATAAGAATAAGATTAAAGAAAAAATTGGATTTAATTTTTTTAAGTAGGAAAATTTTAAAAGTTATTGGTTTAGTATTTATTGAGAATAATTTACAATTTAAAAGTGTATTTATGTTAGATAAAATTTGGTTGCTTGAAATAATTTCTATTGTACATAAGGAGCACACTATAATATGTATATAAGTTGTGGGTAAGTAAATCATTTTCTTATATAGGAAAAAGACTAGCTCTTAGTGAATCAAAAGCACTTTTAGGTCATAACCCATGTAAATTATTTATTATTATTATTTTTTATGTTATAAATTTTGAATTTGCTTTCATTTTGATTTATTAATGTCTTGCTACTTTACATTAGATTATGTTATAAAATACATTTAGTTAGAAGGAGCCAAGATTGACTCCATCATATGGAAAATGCTCATTCTTAATTTCATTTTAATGGCATGCCTTCTAGTTATGCACTAGCCATAATAATTTAGATATATGAACTTAAAATGAAACAATATGTTACCCATGCAAATGGAGAATGCAAATTTCTAATCTTAATTAGGAGCTTCAAAGCATTGATTGTCCTGAAACAAAGATAAAAACATAAACAACAATGTAATAGTCCACAAACTACAACATGTACAAAATGAAAGCAATTTTGAAAAATTGAAAGTATCTACAAGTTTTCAAGTAATACCCTATTCCATACCAATTTGTTAGCAATGTAAAACATAAGTAGGAACAAACATTACAAACAAGATAATACTCTATATATTGTAATGTCCACAACTACAAACATCAAGAAAATGAAGACGAGATAATCACACTTTTGAAAAACTACAAAATAATTTACAACCAATCACACCTTTGCAAAAGTATAAGCATAAAATGAAGACTAGAAAGAATAATATGCACTCAATAACACCTTTGCAAGAGTATAAAGATAAATAGTTAACAAGGTCTTTTATTAATACATAGATATAACTTACTATACCAAGAACATAACCATTTGCATAAATGCACTAATTCTATTTATAAAAATTAATTATGACTTTTATAATTTAACTCCATCACCCTTTAAACTGTTCACATTCTTTAACCATTAATTACATATAAGAATCAAATTACGCATAAAGATTCTTGTCAAAATTTATATCCTCTTACCAAGAATTTTATGTCAATATCTTATCCCACACCTTAAAGTCAACAAATCAACAAACCTACCTTAAAGTCAACAAATCAACAAACCTTAATGCCAAGAAAACTCCTTAAGACTTTTGTGAAGAGTTTCAAATAATAATTAATCAGATTTTAAGATAGCTAAAAAAAAAAATACATTCAACTCAAAAACTCTTCTCATTGCATTTTATTTAACTAGAATTATAAGTGTGCATAATGCCTTTTTAAGTAAAAAAATATCTCAATGATATTAGCTCCAAGTTTCTCATTATCAATCTTTTTAATACCAAACTTATTTGTACATGAATAACTTCTTAGAATACTACATAGCATATCTTATTAAATTGAGATCCTTATCAATATTTTTAATACCAAACTTATATGTACATGAATAAATTCTTAGAATATTACATAACATATCTCATTAAATTGACATCCTTAATACTTAAGGAACCAAACCGGTGAATACTACTTTAAACAATAAATTTGTCCCAAAATACAATGAAACAAAACTACTTCTTATCAAAATTATCATTAAACTTACAAAATAAATATGCACATACTTCCTCTCTACTATTATGTGATATATCATGCAAATTTATAATTGGGAATGCACATACATCCTCTCTACTATTATTTGAATTATCATGCAAATTTATATTGGGAATGCATGAAGTAAATGGATCATTTGGTATATTCAAATCTAAATTTGAAAATAAAAATATTGTGGAGATATGTTAACTAATTTCCCACTATTTTGAGGATTGTAGTAGGTTTAGTGGTTCAGAATCAGTTTTTTATTGAAACAAATCACGGAATTTGTGAATCCACAGTAATGTAATGAGATTTATAAATTGTTTGAGAGTTCTTATAAATCCATGTAATTCTATAGAGTAAAATAGTTTTGAAAGAGATTGAGCGTGAGTGTAAGTCTGGTTATTTTGGTTGATGTAATATCTCTCTTGAATGATAAATAAACCGAATATCATTGTCTCTTAGATATTCCTATGTATAGGGTTTTACCACATAAAAATTGATGTGTTCAATTTATGTGATTGCATCTTGTTCAATATTTGCAATTAGATATCTGTATTTTTACACTTCGGCTACAACAAGTTGTATTAAAGCAGGTGCAACAGGTGCGTCAAGAAATCCAAGCAAATTCCTACCAGATCTGAGCAGAAAAATATGGTCTAAGTGCTAAACAAGTTCGTTGCAGAAGGGGAGTCTTTTCTTACCTGGATGCTCCCTAGAGAGTGTGACAAGAGATTTTGTTTCACCCACACAAGGGAATGTGATAGGAGCATCCTGACGCGCCGAGAAAATGAAGAGAGAAACGTCCATTTTGTATAGACGCACTTTGTGCATGGGAAGAGGGGTGTCCATACGCACCGTGCATAATTGAAGAGGAGAGTCCTCCACACTTTGTCAGGTTTTTTGGAGGCGCGTTGACCATTCGAATGAATGAAAGAGTGATTTTGTGGTTGAGATTTTGTTTTGTTATGCACAAAATGATATTTAAAATAGTACGTTTATGTGAGTACCTTTAAAGGATGATCTCGCTTATTTTTGTGCATGGCGGATATTAAGTAAGTGGATATAAAAAGGTTTTAGAGTATATATATTTAATATTTTATTTTTTTAATATTTTTGGGTTAACATTGAACCTTATTAGTCCCTCTTGTAGGCATATAGGGATTATAGTGATCGATAAATAGTTGACCTCATATTAGTTGGTCCTTTGACCACAAATATTTCCATATCATCTATTGTTGGAATTACTGAACTGAAACCATGAATTTTTATATAAAAAAATACCTATTTGTCATGATCTCATTGGACAAGGGATTTGAGGTCTTATTGTCGGCTTTGCTATTCCCAATGCTATATATGTTGGCATATCCAAAGTATTTGATCGTATATGGTCTTTTTGAATCATATATTTTGTTATGCATTCCTCGAAAGTGGATTAATGTTAGCATTAATGTGAATGTTTTGTTTAGCATTTTATGCTAGGTAAATTTATGACAATGTTTGATTTGCTAGCATATCCAAATTTTGGCCTTCCAATACTCTTCTGTTGTGTTCAAATTATATATAAAAAAAAGTACCATATTTGTCATGATCTGATTCGACAAGGGATTGGAGGTCTTATTGTAGGCTTTCCTATTCCCAATGCTATACATGTTTCCATATCCAAAGTATTTGATTGTATATTGTCTTTTTGAATCATATATTTTTTTATGCATTCGTCGAAGGTGGATTAATGATAGAATTAATCCGAATGTTTGGTTTAACATTTTATGTTACATAAGTTCATGGAAATGTTTGATTTGCTGGAATATCCAAAGTTTGGCCTTCCAATACATTTTCTAGTGTTCGAATTATATATATATATATATATATATAAGTACCATATTTGTCATGATCTGATTGGACAAGGGATTGGATGTCTTATTGTCGTCTTCATTATTCCCAATGTTATATATGTTGGCATATCCAAAGTATTTGATCGTATATGGTCTTTTTGAATCAGATATTGTGTTATGCATTCGTTGAAGGTGGATTAATGCTAGCATTAATCCGAATGTTTGGTTTATCATTTTATGCTAGGTAAAATTATGGAAATGTTTGATATGTTTCCATATCCAAAGTTTGGCCTTCCAATACATTCTTTATTGTCCGAACTATTGTTACATAAAATACAATAATTTTTTCGGGATACGTCGGAGACCTGCCACATTGCATCTTTTTATTAAATGTTTATAGAGCATTTCTAACAGACTTAAATGTTCATCAAACAAGCTTGGTAGCATAGAATGTTTACTTAACAGGCTTGTTACGATACATGTTTTTCTGTTTTTTTAAATTTATATGCTTCAACGACATTGTTGGTTCACTAGTTCATGCTTGTTTTTGGCATCTCCATTGATTTATTATTTGCATGTTGTTGTTGTTCTTGGTTTCTTGTTCGTGTTGTTGCATTTTTCACACTTGGTTTTCTGCAACCATCATTGGAACTGCGTCATTCCTGGTGGAGTGGTTGTTGCTTGCTTATTTCTTCGTTGTATGTTGTTTATTGTTATTTGATTTGACTTTCCATGGTTATGGTCCTATGCCTGCAGTTGGGATTTTTGGTGCTTCTTAATTGGGTTGTTATTTGGTGCTTATTCTTGTTTGCCTAGGGTTTTCAATGTTGGGATGATGCATCTGCAGTTGGATCTCTTGATACATTTTTTTGTAGTGGAGTCTGCATAGAATACTAGTAGGATAAAAGAACATACTAAAAAATTGCAGTCGATGTAAATTGCATCTCTTATGCATTGAACAAGACTTTGTTGGCCTCCAACTATATTTCATAGTTGGCGATGTTTTTCCATGGATTATGTGTTATTATGGTTTCATAGTTATGAGAGTAGGTTTTGGTGTGTGGATGATATAGTTGTTCTCTCCCTTTATTTTTTCTATTGTAAACTATGTTTCTGGCTCTATAGTTTCTCACCTTTCTGTGGTCATTCTAACCAACCATGGTTTGGTTTCATACTTAACCAGTTTTATGGATGCACCTTCGTGGATAAGTTCTATCGAACTATGACAGGTCATGTTTGGTGTATACATCTTTTACCCAGAACTTTCGTGCTCTAGAATTCGACCACGCACTCCTCGAACTCACAACAGTGCCTTTGCCTACAATGAGTTTGTCTATTCAACCTAGATTTCCATACATAGTTGACTTTTCAAAGTTTAGCGGGTTGACAATTTTGCGGGTTAAGAAAATTGAAAACCATTTGTCGCTCCCCTCCATCCCCACTACCTTCCACCCTTCCCAATAGACATTAATTATGCTTTCAAAAGTCAGAACCGACCAGACAGGTTTAAAAACATGTTCTTTAATAACTGGAAATCTCGAGGACATCTCCCATTAAAATGAATAGACAGGCGAATATTATGGGATCTGGTAATTTCTTTTGCCTGCATTTTTGAATTTGCAAAAATATTTTTTTTGTTATTTTTTGTTTGCGCTCTTTTATTTTTCTTAAAAGATTCAACATAGTCCACTAACGTGTCACCCATGAAAGCCTTGACATCATGTCCCTCTTTAATATTATGCATATCTTAGATGTCAGATTTGAGAATATGCTCGGATATGGAAATTTTAATACATGGTATTAGTCTCTATTCAGCGTACATATTCGAAAAGATTGGCATTAATAAGATAAAATATCGAGAACATCTATCATTAAAATGAATTAACACAAAATCTATGGAAGACCATCCATCGTTTCTTTTAAATACTTATTGTTATTTCTCTCTATCATCGAAGAGTTGCGCTTTAGGGTGCCTTCCTTATAATGTTCCTGGTCATGGACATGTAAGACAACTTAGGGATGCGATTGAGGCCCAAATGAAAGAAGAGAGACTGGTTTTATGTGACATGATCTTTGAGTAAAAAAAAAACTTTGTTATAGAAGAGAAACTCAGAGAGGTGGAAAAAAAAAGAACAGGTATGTTTTGGGTTGTTTTCTCCCTATGTTTGATGCTTTGGTTGGTTGAAAAGGCTTCCTTGAGATTTGTTTATTGAACTTATTTGTTTTCTTGCTAGGAGCTATAATGGATTTTCATGTCACATGAAAAACAGTTCTTTGTTGAAGTATATAGCTTCTTCCAACAACACAGATTTGGAAACAATATCGAATTCCGCAGATCCCACAAGAATTTGTCTTCCTCAGGAACGACGCACTTACATTGGCTTGCAAAATGGCCCGTCATGTTCGTAAATGACTCGAAATATCATTCCATTTACAAATCTAACCAGAGACTGGTAAAAAAAATTGTATGGGTGGATAAAATGACATATTATCACTACAAAAGTTTATATTTCAAAGTTTTATGAGCTACATGTGGGTCTAGTAACCGACTTGACAGAAAGCCATGTTATTTGTCAAAGTTTGCTCGGTTTCCGCAGGATGTAGTTGCAGATTCCACGTATTTGGCGTCACCTCCGAACATTCCAGACCTTTATGTTGGCCACCATACCTACCACCGCTATGAGGAAATATATATTCTGATGCGATCTACAACATTTTATACACTTTCCAGACTGTGATGATGCATTCTGCATCATTTGATGCACTTTCTAGACCTGTGTTGACCGAAGAATTTATGTACCTCAAGAAGTTTGAATTTTTCAGTTGGGTTGGATGTTTCTTCCAATTTACTATAAGAAAGCAAAGAAGTTCAACATACAAATCTTGAGGTAGGCTTTTCAACCAAATAGATGATCGAGAATACCAGTCATAACATACTTGAATTTTTTTCCCCTGCCATATCTATTGTGACATAAAAGGACTCCCTCCACTTTGAAATCAGCCTGAATCATATTTCTAAGTTGTCTCGGACGTCAAGGGTTAGGAACATTGCAAGGAAAGCACCTTAAACCTCAAGTTTTTGATGGCAGAGGGAAATTAATACTTGAAAAATAATGGAATGTTGAATAACCAGTGATTGCAAGAAGACCATATCTGGAAGAGACAAGCTATTCAAAAAACTGGGATAGATGTAGTTCGTAGCATTGATTAAGTACAAAACCTGAAATTGATAGCCAACTCATTTTTTTACGAATAAAGGGTTTGAATGTCAAGAAAATTGTCAAGAAGCTTCATGAATGTACATATTTTTTATTGGTCGGCGGTAGGCCAAATCACAATTGTTGTGGAAAATAGCCTTAGTTGTATTTTGTAACACATCTTATTTGAATATACGATAATTCTCATTTATTCTTTAATAGTAATTTCCAATCTCTGGTACTTGTTTTAATTTTATTTTGTACCTTCTTCCCCTATATCGTTAAACATGGACGACAATATTTTATTTATGATGCCCACTACATCAATTTAAATAAACCTTTCTATGTTTGTTGCTTACATTTTACATTTAAGAATATTTTTTAATAAGCTATACTTATGTGGCGTCGGCCCTGTATTTAAAGAAAGAAATTGGAGGAGTTGTCCTGCTTCCATTCTTTGGGTCCCGTAAATATAATGAATTTATGAGTTACAACAAGGCAACTCAAATGTTAATGCAATGCTCCTATTTAGTATATTGGATATATTGCAACTTCTTCTATTTGATAATATTTGTGCATATATACTAATATGAATACTATTGCAATAAATACAAAAACTTCCTCTTCGACAAAGTTTAGGCAATTATGTTTGTATTTGCGCTATTAAATAACCATGTTCCCTATTTTGTCATATACATCTTGCAGCCAAATAGCTTTCGTGCTCTGCAATTTATGCTTTAACTACTAATAACCCACCAGGCGTTCGAAAATCATGGAATTAATAAAGGAATGACTAAAGTTGTCTTAATTACTCAAATCAGACCAAATTTTGATTTCATTTAATTTAATTTTGATATTGATGTTTATGGAGAGTCGGTGTTTTCTCATGTCATTGCAAGAAATACAAGATGAATAGATGATAAGGAGTTTATCACGTTGAAACCACAATGCAAATTTATGTTTCTTGTTGCGTTATGTGCATCTTGCAGTCAATTTTTTTTTTGGTTTCAACAAAATTTGCGAACCGAAGAGCATCTTGAAAATTGGGAGATCATTTGCATTTGAAACATAAATAATCCATTAATATATACTAGTATGAATACTATTCAAATAAATATGAAAACTTTATCCATTAATACATATTAGTATGAATACTATTGAAATAGATTTCAAACCTTTCTCTTGACCAATACTTAGCCAGTTATCTGGCCACTAGGCCCCGAGTTTGCGGTACCTAGCACCTATGTCCCTTGTTACATCATATACATCTTGCAGCCAAAAAACTTCAATGCTCTTCAGTTTATGTTTTTACTAGTGAGAACCCAGCAGGGGTTCGAAAACATTGCCATTAATAAATGGAAAACAAAAGGTTTTTTGACTCTCAGATACTTATCCATTTTCCCCTTTTCCTTTTCCTTTCCATTATGGCTTTCTAGTTTTATACTTAGTTGTATTTCTATGATGGGTGGTTGTAGGGTTCATGGTCTAGCATATATTAATTTCCATTTGTATATTCACATGAAGAATCCGACCAACCGTTGTTCCTTTGCATACCTAGGAAATTTTATGGTCATGGTTGTCAGGTTGGCGGATACAAATTGGCCTTTTCTTCTTCCGGCTTGTTATCACTTTCTGGATATATATGCTGGGTGGCCTTTCTATGGTATCCAATTCCAGAGTTGGTGGGCTAAGATGTCTTCATCTCCATCTATATCCTCACACAACGGATATACCTGGCCATTTTTCCTTTCCATACTTAGCCCATTTTATGGTCGTCACTGTGGGTTCGGTGCTTACGAACCCGACTGTTTATCATTCTGTTATATACATATTGCACTCAAAACATCTATGATCTACAATTCCACTGTGGGTTCCTCGTATACATTAACTTCATTAAAAGTATCTATTGTTTCTTTCTATCCCTAGAAACTTCGCGTCCTTCATGATATACATCCACAATTCTCTTACTGGTAACAACTCGACACAATGGTACGAAAGTTACTTCTATGATCTGCAATTTATGCCTTAACTGGTGAGAACTCGGCAGGGGTTCGAAAAAAATTTCATTAATAGTCAAACACTAGATGTTCTTCTACGAGATACTTAGTTCTTTTTCCCTTGTCTTGTTCATGTGCATTATTTATTTCTAGTTATATACTTAGTCATGTTTCTATGATCACGTGTTCCAACATTGGCATGTTGACATATTTTCATCTCCATCTATATCATCGCATGGTGGATTGGACCTCCCGCTATTCATTTTCATACTCAGTGAATTTTATGCCCGCGGTTGCTGAGTTGGTGCAATTGAACTCTGTTGATTTTTGTTCCGTGATATACATCTTCCACTCAAAATTTGCGTGATCTACAATTCCACTGCGGACTCCTCTGTCCTTTTTCCCTTTTTTTCTTCCCGTGTATTATGGGAGTATAAAGTATGGACATGTTATTTTATAGACCATGTACAAATTGTGCATTCCATACCTAGCCACATTTTGGATCACGGGTTCTCGGGAAGGTAGACTCAAAATTGGTCCTCCATTGTTTTGTGCCCTGGAAATAGCACCCAATTCTGTGATATACAAATTGACAAGCGGACCTGCGGACTGGCTCACTTAACATTTCATTTCTATTGTTCTGTGTCCTCCAAAAAATGCTCCCAGTTCCACAATATACAAATTGACACACGGAGTCCAGGGATGGTGGTCGTTGTTCCTTTTCATACTTAGTGAATTTTATGCCCACGATTGTCAAGTTGGTGCAATTGAAATCTGTTTCTTTTTGTTCCATGATATACATCTTCTGCTCAAAATTTGCGTCCTTTTCTACTATGGACTCCTCCATCCTTTTTCCTTTTTTTGTTCCCATGCATTATGGGACTATAATGTATGGACATGCTATTTTATAGACCATATATGGATTGTGAATTCCATACCTAGCCATATTTTGGATCTTGGGTTCTCGAGCGGGCGGGCTCAAAATTTGACCTCCATTGTTCTTTGCCTTGCAAATAGCACCCAGAATTTTGCGATATACAAATTGACAAGCGGACTTGTGGACTGGCTGACTCAACATTGCATTTCTATTGTTATTTTTCGTCCAAACAATGCTCCCAGTTCCACGATATACAAATTGACACATGGAGTCCAAGGCTGGTGGGGTGGAGATTTCCATTGTTTACAGATGGAAATCCCTATCAAGTATATAACAGTATCTAAAAATTTGTTTTCAATACTAAATTATCTCTTAGTAGTGACAACTGGACAAAGAGATACAAAACACTTGGCATCACACCCTCCGCAATATACAAATTGACTACAGTATTTCGACATCGTTCACTCTTCCATGTTAGAGATTATGCATTCAAATGTTCGGAGCGATACAATTTGAACGTTGAGGCCTCGTGTCTTCTGTAGAGACCTTGTGAGCCTATTGTGTATCCTCTTGTTGCCGGGTTATATACAAATTGACTACTAGATTGTGACATCATTTTCTCTTTTGTGTTAGAGATTATGCATTCAAATGTTAGGAGCAATACAATTTTAACGTTGGGGTCTTGCATCTTCTGCAGAGAACTTTTTAGCCTGTTTTGGATCCTCCTGTTGTTGGGTTCACGAAATGTCCCAATCTTGGATACTGTTTCGGGGTGGAACCAAGCTTCGTTCTACCATGGTTCATAAATGTTTCAAAGTATTTGTTGTTTCCTTCCATCCTCACTAACTTCCTCTCGTTCCTCACATAGATTGGTTGTTCTCTTACTAGTGACAACTGAACACAATGGTACAAAACAGTTTTCATTCGACCCTCTACAATATACAAATTGACTATCGGGTTCACATCTTGTACTCAAAATTTTCGTGATCTACAATTCCACCATGGACTCCTTAGTCCTTTTTCCCTTTTCTTATTCCCATCTATTATGGCTCTCTGGTTATATAATTAGTCTCCATTCTATCATCACAGGTTCCAGCATTGGTAGGCTGACATATCTTTATCTCCATCTATATAATCACACGACGAATCATACCGACCATTGTTTCTTTCCATACTTAGCCAATTTTATGGCCGCGGTTACTGGGTTGGCTCTTTCGAACTCTACATCTTCTTGTTCTGTGATGTACATATTTCACTCAAAAATTTTGTGATCTACAATTCTACTGCATACTCCTCGAACTCCCAAGATTCACTCTACCATGGTTTACAAATGTTTCGAGTATCTGTCGATGTCTTCCACCCCCACTAACTTCTTGTCCTTCCTGATATACATTGGTTATGCTCTTACTATTCATATAAAAATTTCCCTCTGGACTCTCCTACCATACCCTCTTCGTTGTTACATGTATTTCTCTCAAAAAGTTCTAAGACATACAATTTGACCCTCGTCCCTCACCTTCAACGATTGTACCTTGTAACCCTATTTCGAAGTTGTTGTTTCCCGTGCCCGCAACCTTCATACTTTCTTACTACGCAATTAGAAACCTTTCATGCTAACAGTTGACCATGCAGAAACCATCAACATTGTCATTAATGGGCGAAACGCTCGAGGAGATCTCCCATTATTATACATTAAACCAATATGTGTGGAGAGTTATTTTGTCCCTTCCGATTTTTCATCTTGAACATGCGTCATCATGTTGGCCTGCACAAGAAATATACAATTCTTAATCGCTCATTGCAATATCCTCCATGTTTACATTTCTATGTATGTGATTACTAGTGTTTAATGTTAACAATGCATCATGCAAGAGCCATCCAAATTGTCATTAATGAACTAAAGTCTCAAGGACATCTCTCGTTCACACGCTTTGGAACAAGATTTGCATAGGTTTATATTATCCCTTCCAACTTTTCATTTCATTCATCGTATGGAGAAAATAAACATTCTTGTAGAGTTATGGCAGCAGGTCGATAGCAATTTTGTGGAGATATAGTAAATATCTTTGGACATCAGGACTAGAACTTCGAGTGGTCTAGGGAATACTTTTACTATCCATCCCATTCCGCCGAGAACGAAGTGATTTGGACCTCTGGAATCACTCATGCACGATGCGTCCTTGAGGTTTTTTACTGTAAGGAGGTGGTATCTTGGTGCGCCCAAAAATATATTCCAGGCCAAATAATTATTCCACTACGTTACCATTCTCCTATTTCTTTTTCACGTGAGGCCTTCCACAAGATGTTAAAATAGTTGGAGCCAACATTGACGTTTAGAGGACAAGACTGCAAGCAGTTTCTAGAAAAAACATGATAACGGGTTGGACATCTTAGCCGACTTCCTCGAAGACCTGACAACAGTTCTTGAAGATATGACAAGGTTGCAGGTAAGTTCCTTTAGAAATCCATTCCAGGAAATTCTTGGATGTTTACAAGAATAATGGGATAGGCATCCATGACAATCATTTCCCATATAATTATTTATATTTTTTATTTAACAGTAAAGGAGCAGTACATTTTCGATTGGGGGAAGATAATTTCCATTGATCTCTGTTCCCAGTTGTCATGATTAAAAGAATCAAATAAATTTTATATGTCATCCTACTTGATTTTCACAAGAGTGCATTGTTGCCTATTTCCAAAACTTTATTTTTCTAGTAAAATAAATTGTCGATTCGACCCAGTAACATTTTGGTACGAGGCCCTATGGAGGTACAAGGCCTCCCATTTTTTTATGAAGTTTTTAATGGCTTTGTCTTAGTTTTCAAATATTTATTGTTAGGCAAGGATGCTTCCGAGATGTCTAGCCAGGAAACCAAGTTTTTGAACAGGAAGGGCACACTTGAACAAAAGGAAAATCACAGTGTCCTCATGGTCTTTGGATCTAAGGAAAATCCTTCTTTCCTTCCATGCCACATCACGAAAAAGATGTTTTTTGCAAAAATAGCAAGGAAATTCAACCACTGGTTGCATTTTTTCCATGACAAGAAAAAAAAAAAAAAATCCTCTTCCCTGGAAATTCGAAGACTTTGTGCACAGAAACATCAACAAGATTGATGATTTTGTCGCCAATTTCAAGAAATTGAACCTAACGTATGTTGAAAGGATAAAAGGGTTCAACCCTAATGGGATTTTTCGAGAACATTTACTGGTAGTTGGCTTTAACAACTCTTTTATCCATAGACACTTGACCCAAGATAGACATAGTGTGGACAACAATCCTGCTTCTGTCGATTGCGATGTAGAGACATTGCAAAACACAATTGAATTGTGCATACAACATGGAAAAGTATCCGTTCAGAAGAGTACCGAGTCCCCCGCCAACACTCCCAAGAGCATGACATCACGGGGCATCGCTTTGATGACCCACCCCAGCAAGAAAGCAACCCAAAAATATTTGAATGGAGGAGGAGATAATAACCCTCCTCGCATAAAATTGATAGTTCTCACAAACTTCCACTCACAAATAAGAGAAAAAATAATGCAGGGCAGACAGAGGAACTCGAAATTAAAATTGAGCAGTTGCAACTTGAAAAAGAAACTGAACACATGCAAAAAATTGGGTCATCCCCGATGGAAATATCTGAGACCTAATTTTTTTACGAAGATGAATCCTTCATTTTCCATAGCATTGTTTTTGACAGCCAATCTAAAAGTATGGTCATTGAAAAGAGAGATGTAACAAACATGAAAGGAAAATTTCGCACAAAGATTAACTTTAGAAAAATGCAATCATCCCAAATATCCTCATTTCACCAAGTAGCCAGTGAAATTATTCATGATTCCATTGGAGGAATTGAGACAGAAAATGCCAATCTAAAAGACCACCTCAATGAATTTTAGAATGATTTCATTGCAACCCCAGAATTTGCCAGTCCTTTGGAAAAAATCATGTCTGCTACCACTGCAGCTAATATGAAAGTATCCTCTACCCTCCTTGCATGCTCTAGATCCCTTGTAGAGAATAACATCAACAAAATAATGCAGCTAGTTACTGAAGCTTGGGAAACATCACAAAATTTAGTTTCCTTTGGAAAGAAGGCAAATGATTTCCTGGAACATTTGGAGGTGAATTTAAAAAATGATCAACATTTCTATGAATAGGTGCTAACCGATTTTTCCAACTATGTCATCAACACATCAGAACTGAAAAGAAGACAAGAGAAACTCCCCTCCCCAAAGCGGACCAAAAAAGTAAAAGCATGCTGGAAAAAGAAAGTTAACAACCTAGAGCTCATTGTAAAATCATGTAAACAAGTCATATCATAGAAGGAAGATTTATTCACATGCCTAATCCAAATGGACTTCGCCAAAAGTACCAACAAGGTTTTAGACCCAAACTTAATTCTCAAATCCTTGTCAACCACCAAAGAAGCCTTCTAGGAACAAGTTGATATTTTAAAGGGGTTTTCTTTCAAAAAAATTTACGACATACTTGAACATCATCTAGATGAGCACGAACGCTCGGTACTGGACTATGCGGCATATAATGAAGAAATTGAACAGAGTCTACATAGTATTTCAATGGATCTAAGGAAATTAGAAAACGACTTTTACGACATAGAAATACAGGATGAAATCAACATGTCCCCCATGAAAATCTACATCGAAGAATGGTTCCAACAGAGAATGGATAGCCTCATCCAGGAAGGGAAACACCCGATCAACACGACTCCATTGACCATCAACGACAGCAAGAAAAATGCATCGGGTTCATAGTAAGTCTATACTGGCATCTTGTTTTCTTTACCAATCCAGTTTAAGCCTATACTGTCATCTTGTTTTCTTTATCAATCCACTTATGACCTCTTTAAATAGAAAACTGTAACCAAATACTCATAACTTCCAATTTCTTCTTCTCAGGTCTTCCTCTCTACCGTTGCGCACTTCTTCTTTCGACATTTCTAATTCTTGTGCTTATTTATTTTTATGGTCCATGGGAGCCCCAATCCCAGTTTATATGAAAAACACATTTATATTTCCAGAAAGATGTAACACACATTATTATTTTTTGATAAATTGCAAAGAAAACTGATTTGGGAATGCCTTTATTGTATACTAAATTTTGGGTGTCGAGGAACCTTTCTTCTTTGTTCCAAAGAAAACTAATTCAGGTCTCCTACATTTCTTATGTCCTATTGTATGATAATTTTTTTTTCTTGCATGAAATTGTTACTATTCTATTGTATGCTAACTTTTTGGGTGTCCAAGAACCTATACTTTGATAAATTTCGATTTTTTCTTCTATCGAGAAGCCTTTTCTTTCAAGCAAACTAATTCGGGAATGCTAATTTTTTTGTCTTTTCTCCATGAACCTATGTAATAGACATTATTTATTTTTGATAAATTTATATAGTCCGCAAGTCCTCTTATCAATTTGTATATCGTGGAACTCTCGGTGCTATTTGTAGGCCACAAAACAACATAGGCCCAATTTTGAGCCCGCCACCCTGAGAACCCGTGATCCAAAAACTGGCTAAGTATGGAGGTCTGCTACATTTTTTGTGTCCTGTTGTATGCTTAGTTTTTTTCTTGCATGACATTGTTACTATTCTATTGTATGCTAACGTTTTGGGTTTAACAGACGTTATTACTATTCTAATGTATGCTTTTAAATGTTGATGTAATTTCCAGAGATATGTAACAAACATTATTTATTTTTGATAAATTTCTATAGCCCGCAATTCCACTTGTCAATTTGTATATCGCGGAACTTTCGGTGCTATTTGTAGGCCACAGAAAAATAGAGGCCCAATTTTGAGCCCACCAGCCCAAGAACCTGCGATCCAAACACTCGCTAAGTATGGAGGTCTGCTACATTTTTTGTGTCCTATTGTATGGTAAATTTTTTGTCTTGCACGACGTTGTTACTATTCTATTGTATGCTATATTTTTGGGTTTCCAGGATCCTATACTTTGATAAATTTCTATTTTTATTCTATCCATAACCCTTTTTTTTAAAGCAAACTAGTTCAAGAATGCCAATTTTTTTTGTGTTTTTCTCCACGAATCTATGTAATAGATGTTATTACTATTCTATTGTATACTTTTAAATGTTGATGTAATTTCCAAAGATATGTAACATACATTATTTATTTTTTGATAAGTTTCTATAGTCCACAAGTCTGCTTGTCAATTTGTATATCGTGCAACTTTAGGTGCTATTTGTAGGGCACAAAACAACAGAGGCCCAATTTTGAGCCCGCCAGCCCGAGAACCTACAATCCAAAAACTCGCTAACTATGGAATGAGGGCTTCGTGCATGCTATATAAAACCTCATCCCCATACTTTATAAAAGCACATATTTCGTATGTATATAACTAAAAATTTACTTTCTAAAATTTTATAAATTTCAGTCTATTTTGTGTCGAGAACCCCTTGTTTTAAAGATAACTAATTCAGGAATACTAATTTCTTCATGTTTTTTTCCACGAACCTATGTAACACATGTTGCTACCATTTTTTTTTGTTTTTCTCCATGAACGTATGTAAAACGTATGGAAAGAAAACTAATTCGGGAATGCTAAATGTTTTGTCCAAGAACCTTTTAAATGTTGATATTTTTTTATATATTTCAAGAAGAACTAATTCAGGAATACTATGTTCTGCATGCAAGCCACATGTATTTCAACTTGCTAGCCATGTGTCTGTACTCGGTCTCATCTACTCCCATCCCATCTTGGCAAGGACTACGCTACCATGCAACACTTGTTTATTAAAGATCCACTTTGTATTATAAAATATTATTCATCTATTTTTAAAAGAGCTCATTTTATAAGTTGTGGTATTTGGAGCGATTTTTGTAAATCTCGAAGGTTTGTAGCTTGAATTTTCAAGTGGAAAAGTGTAGTGGAAGAAATAACTTTGAGTTCAAGAAGCGAGATCTTTTGGTGCAACAAGGGTTGCAAAAAGCATTCGCGGGTAGGACAAAGAAACCAGCAAGCATGATGAATGAGGAATGGGAAGAACTGTAAGCAAAATCACTCAGTACCATTTTCTTTGGAAGATGATGTTATGTTTAATATCATAGGAGAGGATACAACACTAACCTTATGGAGAAAGATGGAAATTATGTATATGAAGAAGTCATTGACAAGAATAATTTTCTTGAAGAAGAAATTATATAAAGAAGGTATGAGAGTTGTTGACCATTTAAATACATTTAATACCCTTATAGTTCAATTGTCTAGTATGGAAGTTAAATTTGAAGATGAATAAGTATATTACATTGTTGTGCTCATTCTTTGGATAACCTCTATTAGCTTTAATTCAACAAATGTTTTAGATTATGACTTTCATGTTGGATATGTTTTGGTTGAGGAGATGAGAAGAAAATATAGTCAAGAAACCTCAACTTCAGAGGCAATGTTGGTCAGAGGTCTACCCAAAGAAAAATAGAAGAATCAGAGAAGTTCTTCATGATCTAAGTTCAGGGGAAGAAAGGATAAAGAGAAATTTAGTACTACAGAAAAACTGGCCATCTCAATAAAGACTAATGGAAAATAAAAGAATATCAGGAGAACTGTATGAAAGAAGAACATTTGGCTGCAACAAAACCATGTATGATTGATGAAGTTTTATTGTTTCTAGTAGATTACAATATCAAGAAGAATGGTTGTTAGATTCAGGTGCCTCCCACAACATGTGCTCACATAGAAACTGGTTCATTTCTTACCAATCTATTGATGAAGGTGTAGTGTTTATGGGAAAAGGTATTGTCTGTAAAAATGTTGGGGTTGGAAGTATTATAATTAGGATGTTCAATGGTATTGTTAAAGAACTAACGGATGTTAGATACGTACATGAGTTTAAGTTAAATTTGATTTCATTAGGGGTTTTGGATTCTGGTGGATATAAGTATGCATGTCAAGGTGGAGCACTCAATGTGTCGAAAGGAAGTTTAGTGGTGATGAAGGAAACAAAGGTTGATATCATTTATAAGTTGGAAGAGAGTACTAAAGTCGCATCTGAGGTAACATATGTATCTTCTTGTTTATGGTAGAAGTAACAAGGTCATATGAGCAAGAAAGAGTTGCAGAATTGTAAGTTCCTTCCAGACTTAGGATTTTTGTTTCTGAATTTATACTTGTTTTATATTTTTGTTAGTTATGATGATGCAGAAAAGGTATGTAATGTGTGGGAACCTACTTCCCACATGATCGTCATTAACAAAAATATAGTATGTATGGAACAACCAGAAGGGATTGTTCAAAATTGCAATGGTAGATTTTTTTATGGTAGAGGATTCATTGTATGGCCTAATGGTACCCAGGAAATTGTACAAGAGGTTTGAATCCTTCATAGTGAGCCAAAAATTTTCAAGGGGTAGGTATGACTATAATGTTTATAGTACATTTACTTTTCTGATGATATTTTTTGATGATATGCTCTATAACATCCTCAAATTTTATAAAAATATTTTCTAAGTTGAATTTAGAAATAAATTTTTGTTTTTGGAAATAATTTGTCATTTATGGCAAATCCGAATTTGGAATTTTGGATTATGTAATTAATTATTTGATGATTGTTGGGAAGATATTTGACTTTCCCAACTGTCCTCTTTTATTGGACACATGTATGAGACAAACTTTTGATAAATTAAATGTTGGAAGACAAATGAAACATTGAGGTTAAAAATAGTTGACCATGACTCCATGAGTGGGGAATAGGTTTGAGCTATCTTAGAGATGATTTTTACAAGTGGAAGAAGTTGAATTTGACCACTAGAAGCTCCTAAAAATTAAGTATTTGTAAAGCTGCGAATCTCCTCAAGGAGGAAAAGAAATGGAAAGACCTAGGCACACGAATCTATACAACATATGTGGGAGGGAGGACTCTACTTAGTATGTTGAGGAATGGAGAATTGTTTGTTGTTATGAGCACTTGTACTGTGAGGCAAAGCATTTTCTAATCTGTTAATGGTGACTATAGCTAAGGAGAATAATTCAATTTTCCGTTATGGACTCATGGTCAGGCTAGAAGGTGATCAGAACAAGTGATTATGGTTGTTATGTTCTATGGTTGGGTGGAACGTGGTTGTTCCATTTGTTTCCCAACACCGTCTTTTTCAGATATGTATTTCATCTATGTATTTAAATTGTTGATTCTATGTTAATGATGTTTTATTATTGATGTTATATAGTTGATGCCATATCTTATGTTATTATACTTAGAAACAAAATATGTTTGAAAGAAATGTATAGTCATATTAGTTGATATGGGTTGGAACTGTGTAAAATAGTTATAGTAGTACATGATTTTAACAGTTTAGTTTATATATATGAATATATGTGTGTGTGTGTGTAAACAATCATGCATTATATTTCTGTTGATATGTTGAACAAAAGAATATCAGTCCCATCACATGTTTGTCAATTATGAAAGAAAGACACTTGATACAGTAGAGTACAGGTCATCTCACAAAAAAAAATGAATATACATCTTTATTACCATCAATAGATCAAAGATCAAAATGTTACAATTCGAGTTCCTTAAATACATAAATTTAATGGACTACAAAAAATTGTCTTTGAATTTTGGCAAGGACTGGTGGAAGAAGATGGAACCCGAATACCTTTTATGGACAAGACACACACTTATCCAAGTGCATTGGTTGTTCTCCCAACCTATAAAAAACATACAAGAGAATTAGTAACTTAATAATGTATGAAATAATTAAAGGTGCATCAAATAAAGAATCAAGTATACTTAACTTAGATTTTGATGTTGTAATGGAGCATCCTCGCTACCATGTGAAGCCATCAATCCCAGACCCGAGAAGGGGAGTGGGTGCATTATTCATCTTATGGGTTCCCTCACAATTAAAATGGATCCATCATCAGTTGACATATATGAGATATTACTATAACTGTGGAAATAAAAATAATAAGCAAAAACTCTAATTAAATTTTTGTAATTTAATATCATGTAATCTTATATAACATAGAGAAATTATAACATATACTACATACAAGAGAACAAATTTAATATTTCCACAAGTATTACTTCAAAGGAAGTGTACAAGATAAAACCCATGTGATGAGGCAAAGAATGTTGTAGCGAAGTTGTTAACATAAATAGAGATTGATTGGCTTAATACATGGTAATTTTTTGACAAAATAAATGATATTATGACATGCATGAATTTAACAATAATTTAGAGAGATATACAACACTGTGTGAGTCTAAACATAAAGTACGTGTATCATATTAAAAATAAATCCTTGTGAGTTCGACCTCATCCATAACAAGATATAAAAATTCAAGCAAGTAACAAACCTAGCCTATGATGAATTCGAGCAATCGTAAATTTAAAACAGTAAGGATAAATAAATCTCACTGGGAGGATTTAAATATTTAACCAACAATATAGACCATTGTCGAATGGATATAGGGTTCTAGCAGCGACAGATCTTTTTGTTTTTCGATAGGGGTATTTTCTAACCGGCGCATACAACTATATATATGAAGAGTATCACTTCCATTTTCCAACGAACAAGGGTATTTTACCTCATAAAATACATAGTGAATTTTAATTACAGAATTCAATTTAAGCAAGGAATTTAATCGACCAGAAGAATGGTGGTATGGGACTATTCGGTCAAGTCTTCACCCAAGTCTGTCAATTAGTTATTGAACTGATAGTTATATTTTCCTTACACAACAAGCTACCAAACAAGAAACCATGGGGTTGCGGGCTCCACATAGACGCAAAACCAAACAAAATTCTTACAAAGGACTAGGGTTTCCTACCATGGGAAAACAAGGGAGGAACCCGAAGGGTTACGGGTTTTGGAAGATCGGTAGGCATTAAAAAGAAAATCACAGTAACACGAACCGGATGACGAACTTAAACCTCTGATTACAGAAGAGCATTGAAGTGAAATGAATAAGGAAATTTTACCCCACGACCCCAAGCATGGATTATGCGATAGTAAAAAAATCAAGGAATAATGCATGTACAAAGAACCCTTCAATACATATTTCATTATGACAGAAAACGAGACATGAGGAATGTATTGTACAAAAAACCCTATTACGCCAGGTATACTGTAGGGGAACATAACTTAAAGAACGCATTGTACAGATCTTATGTCAACCCAGTAATACTTTGTATAAAGAAAGCATAATATAAAGAAAGGCATGGAACAAAGAACTCACGTAATACAAAGAACGTGTTTTACAAAAAACTATTGGGCTAACTGATTTAGAGTGAGAAACATTTTCCTTCAAACATAAGTAACACCATTACATCAAATCGACGATTATGTGAAATGGGATACATAGAGGAAGGGAACGTACCATGCACAAGCTGAGAGAAATATTGAAACAATGGCCACCATGTCATGAAAGGAACCGAATAATCACCCTTTGCTACAGTTCTACACAGAGCCAAGAGAAAAAAATGAAAACAATCACCACCATGCCTATGGAAAACCAATCGAACACCCCATGGCTACCATTCTACCACATAGTCACATAACCCAACCATCGCAGGAGAAAAACAAAGAGTAACAAAACGTAAGGAATAACTACCAAGGGTAATGGCACCTTGTGCCTCACGATAGTGAAGGAGAATGGAAGGTACACTACCCTCTCAATGTCATGGGAAGCCAACCTAAGTGGCAAGCCCATAGTGGATCTTTCCTGCAAAATGTCAAGAATGTATATTAAAGGTGATTGACACCATTAATGAATACGACCCAACTTAAATTCCTAAGACTAGGTTCGACCATCCGAGTAACTACCATCTTGAATGCTCCTTGAATTTCATAAAGGCCATGAATTATGTGTAATGTGGACCAATGATGTATTAATAGGGTCCTGATTGTATCGTTGTGCTTATCATAAGTTTTATTTAACATGGTAAATCATTATGGAACATCAAAATCCCCTAGCCCATATACTTAGTGGGTTAGGACCGTAGGTTCAATCCCATGTACGCTAGTGCTTAATTTTTTAAATTTATAAAGTGTATCTAGTGTATAGGTATTGGGTTTTATAAAATGTATTATTACATGTTTTAGAAACATAGTTATGACTTATATAATTGTGTTGCACAGATTATTCCTAGGCTATGGACCTTGACAGGCATAGCCACTAACACATCAACATTACATTTTTAATTCTAATAGCGATGCTTAACAAAAAATGATGTGTTGGTCTTAAGATCTCTTGCATCCTTTTTAGAATGAGTAATGTTAATGAAACAGTTGACATGTCATGAACAATTGTTGTACATAATAGACTTTAGTTTTCCCAATAAAAAAAAAATATTTGTGAAATTTGGGGTACATTACATGCTTGTTGTAATCTAAAGCATGGTTGAGATCAGTGAGATAAAGGCTTAGTTGGAAGGATAAAGGAGAAACAAAACAAATTTTGAGCACAAAAGTACATGGTAATAATGGTAAGTTGTGGTTGAAGTTCAATATGAACATCATGAAACCAATTAATATCCCTATTGTTTTTCATTATAAGTTTTGTTCACGTTTAGGTCATGTTTATAATGAAGAAACTGTGTGTCAGCTCAATAGGAGGTTTGTTGGATGCGATAAAAAGTTAATAGGAGGTTTTTTGGATGCGATTAAATAGTTAAGACTAGATATTTTATATTCAATTGATGTTGTGAGAGACATCGCAAATTTAGGTCAAGAAGTGAAATGGGTGCTTCAGTGTTTTAGAGGCATGAGTGTCACCTATAATGTTTTAAGTGGTTTAATCTGTGGTGATTATAATTTTGTAGGTGTTTTCGATAGAATAACATCTACCTCAAGATATGTCTCAAAGTATTACATGTTGAAGGTGGAATGATTCCTTGGAAATTCCAAATTCTAGAAAATAATATAGATATCTTCACAAAACTAGTGTTATTAGATAAGTTGTAGTGGTCACTGGCTTCTCTTGGCTTGCAACATAGGTGATGAATAAATTGGAAAATAATATCTAGGTAAATTGTTGTCAAGGTGGAGATTGTTAAGATATCCTAACCAATTTCCCACGATTTTGTGGATTGTAGTAGATTCAGTGGCTCCTTAGAATCACTTTGTTGTTGAAACAAACCACCGAATTTGTGGATCCACATTAATGTAAATCACTGAAGTTGTGATCCACATTAATGTAATCAGTTTTATAAATTGTTTGAGAGTTGCTAGAAATCCATGTAGCCCTAGAGGAAAACAGTCTTGAGAGAGATTGAGTGTGAATGTAAGATTGGTTATTTGGCTGATGTAATATCTCCCTTGAATGATAAATAAACCGAATATCATTGTCTCATCGATGTTTTGTTGCATTACTAGGAAGGGGGGTGAATCGGTAATAGAGAAGTTCAATCATTTTTAACCACAATATGCAAGTGTTTTATCAATGTAGAATTATCATCCAATAGTTGCAGAGTACATAAACAATGAACAAGTTAGCAATCATACACATACACAGTAGACTAGTGTTTTTACGTGGAAATCCAAAGCAAGAGAAAACCACATAATGTTTTTTCTTATATGTCTTTAAGAATTACATTCATTAGAATCACCAACTTCCTTTCTTTTCTAGATGCAACTCGAAGGAGGCTCCAACCCCCTAATTTCTCAGGCTACAACCCGGGGGAAGCTCCAACTCCCCAATTCTCTAGCTACAACCAGAAGGAGGCTACAACCCCCTATGTTCTCTGGCTACAACCGGAAGGTGGCTACAACTACCTTTCCTTGCCCCGTCCAAATTCTCAAGAAGGTGTTCCAGGTAAAACAATCATAACTTCTTCCTAGAGTATCCAAATTGAGTGGGACAAGTTTCATTGGATCGTGGAGAGTCTGTAGTATTTCTGGTACATGTTTCATAATTTTATATCAATTATTTTGTGTGGGGCACGCTATATAAGTGAGATCTCCTAGAAAGGACAAAAATCGGCAAGTTGTGGGGAAGTTACCTTAAATTCCACTTGGAACATCCAATTTTGATCAAACCTATGGCATTGCAGAGAAGAAATATCAGAGAGCTACATAAAAGAAAGTTTCATATCTAGAAGGGCCAAAACTTGGGAGATACAACAGAAGAAATATTGTCTAGCAGAACCACCTCAAAATCAAGGTTCAAAAGTGATATTTGGCCAACATGCCACCAAAAAAGGGAACTTCTACACCAAATAAGACTCCAGAAAATCCTACTTGGACTCTTGATGAAGGTGAAGAAATGTGTAGGGACATAAATGAACTACAAAATTAGATGGATTCAATGGAATCTAAGTTTGATACTAAGATGGATTCAATGGAAGCTATGTTGGATACTAATATGGATGGTTTAAAAGGGGAGATCATGGAAGTATTGAAAAATTTCGTACTAGAGAAAACACCTGAAAGTGAAAATGCATCCCATGAAATTCATGATGAGGACACAAGGAAGGTGAATCAAGAATGGAGAAACTCCAACTTTGGTTTGAAGACCAACCACGTTCCTAACATTGATATGAGGAAGTTTGATGGCAAGGACCC
>ML776977.1:302089-330346 GCA_009831015.1 Picea engelmannii
TGAGGTTCTCCTTTGGGAACCCAAATCATTGGAGAATGCATTTAAGGTGGCAAGAAATGTTGAAAGTAAAAATATGGCTATGGCTGCTAGAAGGACCAATCCTAACATCTATAGAGAGAACAATGCTCCTTCTTCTAAAACAATTGAATCTACAAGGTTGACACCTCAACAATTGGAGGAAAGAAAAGAAAAAGGTATGTTCTTTAATTGTGATAGAAAGTACAGTAAGGGACATAAGTGCGGTGAGAAGAAATTATTCTACATAGATTGTGAAGCAAAAGAAAAACAAGAACAAGAACCATCTCAAGATGAAAACGTAGAAGCAATTTCGTTTGAAGAGTTGACTCCCACGATATCACGTAATGCATTGGCTAGAATTAGAGCTCCTCAAACCCTCAAGATCGAAGGATACATCAAAAAGAAAAAGATAATAGTCCTAATTGATTCTGGGAGTACTCATAATTTCATTCATTATAAATTAGTCAAAAATATCAATTGCTTTGTATATCCGGTGCCAAAGTTTCAAGTAATGATTGCAGATGGAGGAACTATCAATTTCTCAGGAAAATGCGATAAGATCAATCTTACTATGGGGGAATATGTAATGAATATTCCAATGATTGCTATACCCATGGTGCAGAAGTTGTACTAGAAATCCAATGGTTACAATCATTAGGAACAATGGCTTTTAATTTTCAAGAACTTTGCATGAAATTTTCATTGGAAGGAAAAGAAATTGAGCTAAGAGGTATCACAGGGAAACCCAGTAAGGTGATAAGCTCTAACGACATGACAAAATTATTGAAAAAGGGGAATCAAGGTGTTATTGCACAACTATGCTCAATAGATGTTCAAACATCTAAGCCATCTATTCCTCAAGATCTCCAAAGGATCATTGATAAGCATTCCAAATTATTTGAAGATATTCCCAAAGGTCTTCCACCCACTTGAAACCATGATCATGAAATTCACCTAATTCCTGGGAGTGTTCCTCCTAACATCAGGCCATACAGAAACCCTTACACCTAGAAGAGTGAAATTGAGCGCATGGTTGAATAAGTGTTAGAGGTTGGAATTATTATACCTAGCCAAATTTCTTACTCTACACCAGTGGTAATGGTATTCAAGAAATATATCTCATGGCATATGTGTCCAGATTATAGAGAGCTCAACAAGATCACTATTAAAGATAAGTTTCCCATTCCCGTCATTGAAGAATTGTTAGATGAACTACATGGAGCAATCTATTTCACAAAATTGGATCTTCGTTCAGCGTATCATTCGATCAGAATGAAGGAAGAAGATATCCCAAAAACAACGTTCCGAACTCAAGAAGGAAATTATGAATTTTTGGTGATGCCTTTTGGCCTTACAAATGCACCTTCCACATTCCAAGGGTTGATGAATTCCATTTTCAAGCCCTTCCTTTGAAATTTGTGTTAGTATTTTTTGATGATATACAAATATATAGCAAGTCTTGGGAGGATCATGTGTGACATGTTGACAAGGTGCTACAACTACTAAAGGAGCAAAAACTATATGCCAAACCATCCAAATGTTTCTTTGGAGTAAAGGAGGTAGAGTATTTGGGTCATATTGTATCTCATGAAGGTGTTAAGGTAGACCCTAACAAGATTAAGGCCATGATGGACTGGCCAATACCCAAAACATTAAAGAATCTTAGAGGATTTTTGGGTTTGACAGGTTACTACCGCAAGTTTGTTCGGAACTATGGAAGAATAGCAACACCTTTAATGACACTAACTAAGAAGGATGCATTTTCATGGACTCTAGAGGAAACTAAATCTTTTGAACAACTTAAAGAGGTGATGTGTAAAGCTCTGGTCTTGACCACTCCAGACTTCACAAAAACCTTTCTTGTGGAATGTGATGCCTCCGGAAATGGAATTGGTGTTTTTTCCTAATGCAAGAAGGAAGGCCCCTAGCTTTTGAAAGTTGACCACTCAAGGTAAAGGACTTAAACAAACCCATTTATGAGAAAGAAATGATGGAAATACTACATGCATTGAAGAAATGGCATCCTTACTTAATAGGTAGGCACTTCAAGTTCAAAACAGGTCATGATAGTCTTAAATACTTCTTGGAACAAGGACTATCTTCAGAAGAACAACAAAAATGGGTAACCAAGATATTGGGTTATGATTTTGAAATTGTCTATAAAAAGGGGAAGTAAAATGTTGTGGTAGATGCACTCTCAAGAAAGGATGAATATGTTGAGGCCTTTATCTATGCTATCTTGATCATCTAACCCGATTGGATAATACAAGTAAGGGATGAATGGAAGAATGACAAAAAAGTGTGGACTCTCATTCAAAGGTTGCAGCAGGATTCCAGTGCATCAGATACATTTACATGGAAAAATGATTCACTATGGTACACAGATCACTTATATTTATGTAATAAATCCCAACTCAAACAAAAGGTACTATTGGAATTGCACACCTCTCTAGTAGGAGGGCACCCGGGATTTTTGAAAACCTACCATAGAGTCAAGAAGGATTTTTTTTGGGATGGCCTTAAAACTGATGTTCAAAGATTTGTGGTAGAATGTTTGGTTTTCCAACAAAATAAGGTTGAAACAATTAATACCCCAAGTCTTTTACAACCATTATCCATCCCAAGTCAGCGTTGGGAGGAGGTTTCCATGGATTTCATCACAGGGTTACCAAAGTTTGAAGGAAAGAGTGTCATCATGGTGATTGTTGATAGACTGACCAAGTACACACACTTTTGTGCACTCTCTCATCCCTTCAAATCTAGTACAGTTTCCACCGCATTCATGGAGACAGTTCAAAAGCTACATGGAAGCCCAAGGATTATTGTAAGTGATAGAGATCCCATCTTCACTGGACATTTTTGGACATAATTATTTTCTTGTTTGGGTACTCAATTGGCTCATATCTCATCCTATCATCCTCAATCTGATGGACAAATAGAGATAGTGAACAAATGTCTAGAAGGATACCTTTGTTGCTTTGTCTCTGATAAAGAAACACAATGGTTCAAATGGTTACCCTTGGAAGAATGGTGGTATAACACTTCCTTTCATACTGTAACAAAAATGACACCATTTATGGCACTTTATGGATACCACCCTCCTTCCATCACTTATTCTCTAAAATAAAAATCTAAGGTTCAAGTAGTGGAAGATCACATTGAGAATCAACAACAAGTTCTCCAAATCTTAAAGGACAACCTAACCATGGCACAAAATCACATGAAACAACAAGAAGATCAACATCGTAATGAAAGAAGTTTTGAAGTAGGGGATTGGGTATTTTTAAGACTACAACAATACAAACATATGTCCCTCAAGCAAGCGAATAAGGATAATAAATTATCACCAAAGAACTATGGCCCTTATAAGGTGTTGCAAAAGATTGGTACTATGGCATACAAATTGGATTTGCCTACATCTTCACGAGTACACCGAATTTTCCATGTTTCATGCTTAAATAATTTTATAGGGGACAAGATCCCATTTCAAACTATATTGCTAGAACTTGACGAGGAAGGAAAAATCATATTGGAGCGTGAAGCCATCACTGACACAAGAATTCTCCAGCTGAGGAATAGATCAATTTCAAAGTATCTCATTAAATGGAGGAAACTACCGGCTAAAGATTCCACTTGGGAAGATGAGTCTTTTATACAGAAGAATCCAGAGTTACTCAAGCGTTGTGGACAACACTTGTCTCAAGGAGAGGGGCATGTTAAGCCCTAATATTGGCTCATTACCCCTTAATTGGGGCATATTATATTAGTAATGTTATTTTATTTATGTCGGCTTTAGGCCATTAGTTGTAATTATACCTCTTAGTCTCCTATATATACCAAGGAGACATTTTAGTTTTGAATCATCATGTACTTGAACATTTAAGTGGGATAAAAGGAGGTTGCCCCTTTGAAGAGGCTTATTATCTAAAATTATCTCTTTTTCAAGGCGTTGAGTACTTTTTTTGAGGTTTTTCTATGCTATATTGATATTTGGTTCTTAACAATATGTCTCATCAATATTATCAATCAAATCATATCTACTCACCAAGATCAGTCACCAAGACAACTGTCAAATATGTGCATCAACCAAGCATAACACAACAACTCATAATCATCACCAAGATCAATATCTTCTTCTAATAATAGACCAATACAAGTATGCTACATCATCCATAGACCATGTGTCAACAATACTACTAACAAGTCCTCCAACCATGTACCAGGTATGTACCAATCATGTATCAACTACTCATAAAATATGACTCATCAAAATGTACCAACATCATCAACTATACAACTCATGTATGTGTCAACTCATCAACTACTTGTCTCAACCATGTACCCAACATGTACCTCAACCAAAATCCCTCATCGATTTCATCATCCAAATCTGATTTGTAACTCTGTAATAGATCTGATGTATATGATCACATACCTGCAAACCTTCCTTAACTTTAACAACAAAAGACTAGGAGTTTCATCAAACTTTACTTTAGTCTCACATGACTAGTTTTGGTTTAGTCAACAACCCTAACTTGAAATAATAATAACTATGTACCTATAATGAATAAAGATGTGAAAACATTACACAATGTTCTTTACTGTGTTTTATGAAACTCCTCCAGGTGTCACTACTTGGAACCTCTTAGAAAAGGATTTATAGCAAAAATGACATACCTTGTTGAATTTTGTCTTATTCTAGAGAGCGAACATGTAGAACATGCCCCGCATAGAATATTTGTTGTATGGATCTGAAAATTGTACACACAATACCATAGACTGTACTATAATCAACACATTTGGTCTTACTAAATTTGGATATTTTATGAAGAAGTTATGACATGTTTACCCGAAACTCTTGTTTTAGACTAGTTTCAGGACTAGCGGCAAACCCTATTTTCCACGGAGTGTAACTCCAAAAATACAATGACCCTCAATGGCCTTTCAATTTCATGGTATGAATCATTCTAGAAAAAAAATTATTGCTAAAATGGTGAGATGACCTGTAAATAACATACCTTAGAAAGAATCATCAAAAGAATTTATCCTCCCTTGTATTTTGGCCTTCTTTACTTCACCTTCCCTCTGAAATTTGGCTTAGATATCCTTTGGTTACCTCAGTCACCTGTAGATATTCAATATGATCAAGTGATAATTAAAATAAGATATTATTGCCTCTTATTTATACTTCCATGTAGCTTCCTCAAGGGGTTACCTTTTAACCATCTTAACCCATTTTTTGTATTTTAGGGTTAACCCACTTCTAATTTCTCCATTAACTTTATTATTTAAATAATTTATTTTGTATTCACTTTTACTTATAGTACACTCATCACTTCACTTTATTATTTACCTTCTAAAATCTCTTAAACCACTTTGACTACTTTGATGTTTTGGGGCTTCTAGATGACTCGTGAGGGTTCTCCAACTGCACATGGCCATAACTCTCTAACCGTGAGGATTTATGTCACGTTCCACATACCAATGGAACTGGCATGACATGTAATATCCATATAGAATATTCTTGCCTCCAAATATGATGCAGGAGCATCACCAGCAAGCGCAAGTGGAGGACAACTAGATATACACCACCGTGCATTTTGAAGACATTTAAATTTAAAAGATTTAACATTAATGTAATAGCTGGATGGATGTATTTGATTTTAATGTTTTGGGGATTGTAATATAGATCTTGAGTGTTCGCTCTCATCTGTTGGTTGGAGACATTTAATGTAATAAATTAAAAACAGTTGTAGTCTTTAATTTCGATAAGATAGCCTAAAGTTGTAGGAGGGAAAACTCAAAAAAGCTCCCTCATATGTATTGTATGACTATTCCCATTGTAAATTAAGTTGTAGAGCAAGAGAGCATAGGAGAGTAGAGAAGAATAGATATTGTAGAAGTTGTTTGAGAAGATAGTTGTTGCTATAGAAACCATGTATATAAGCACTTGAATTAATATAAGAATGTTTTGATCCAATTTCATGGTGTTGTTATGGTTATTGTTTGCATCTATTGAATGGTATGTTTAAAGTTTTCTTATATGCTCTGTTATGCATTTGTTTCAATGATTTATGTGTATGATTTCATGTTGAATGTATGAAGTCTATGAGAGGGAGAGTATAATTTTCATTTTCTCCTCGTCCTGAGAATTCCTGCAAGTAGTGCAGTGAAGGTCCACAAGGAGTGCGTTGATAAGATTCTGAGTTTTACCTCAGAAAATCCCAATAGAGATAGAATTGTTCTTATACGAACATAATTGCAAGTATAACACATATTTGTGCAAGGTGTGCATAGGCCAGTTCGAAGTCTTAGACTTTTCCAACCAAGTGGGTGGTTGAAGAACTTCTGTCATAAGGAGTGCGCAGAGTTGAAGGGTTTGGATAACCAGAGGTTTCATGAAGGCCACAAGGAATTCATGCAAAAATCCCTTAGAATCCTTGATTTTGCAGCAAGAATCAAGCTCAAGAGGGATAGAGACTTGGAAATTCCATAGGACAGACCACGGTCGAAGTCACCTCGTAGAAATCAAGCTCAAGAGGAAAGATGTCGAGTTATTTGGCGAGGAACTATTGAAAGACTAAACAGATGGTGGAAATTCATGGAAGGTGAAACACTGATTTTTGTGGACCGTTGGATCCATTAGATCCATGGAGACGATAAGACCGAGTGTATTTCAACACTTGCAAGCTTAGGAGAGATAAAAACTGTTAGATCCAGAGGAGTTTGAGTCATTGATTGGGTGCTTAGAAATTTTGGCATTTCGAGAGTCAGGAGAGTCAATGAAACTTCTACCTAGAAGTCACGAGTCATGAAATCCTGATAAAAGAAGGAAGAATATAGAGCATTAGATGATGCAAAATCAGGACCGTCAGTCTAGCATAAGCAGTCGTCACAGTTTTGCATTTTGGGAGAAGGGGAGAGTGCCACTTCACAAATCCCTGACACGCAAAATCCTGATGTGCTCCAAAGATGGGCCTAGGTCACATTCGAGGTTCACATCAGTGAATAATTAAAGGGAGGAGCTAGGGACCATTAGCCCATTTGAAGGTTTCAGTAATTGGAGGATTCAGGGTGAAAGAAATAGTGAATCGTGATGCACCTTTTTGGGTTAAGTCTGTGGTCACGCCAGTGGTCACGTGGAGTGGAGGCTCTTGTCTAGTGCATGTTTGCATGGGAGAAGCATAGAAAATGAATTGTATTATTTAAGTGTCGAAGGTTCCAGCAGGAATGAAGAATCCATTTCGGCTCAGGAATTGGAAGATCCAAAGACCGGGACGTCAACAAACCTTGCTGAGGTGGGGCTCTGCATTAGGATTAAATGCCTCCAACCGACAGATGATATCTTATGCCAGATCGACTGTCCTAATTTCCCGTTATCCACTGCTCCATATTCTTCCTTCTTTTATCAGGATTTCGCAACTCCCAACTTTTGGGTAGCAATTTCCTCCACTCTCTCAACTCCCGAAATGTTGAAATTTCAGAGTGCCCAATCAATGCCTCGTGCTCCTCTAGATCTAATAGTTTCTATCTCTCCTGAGCTTGCAAGAGTTGAAATACACTCGGTCTTATCCTCTCCACGTATCTATTGGAACCAATGGTCAACGACATTAAATGTTTCACCCTACAGGAATTTCCACTGTCCGTTCATGCTCTCAATAAATCCTCACCAAATAACTCGACGTCTTTCCTCCTGAGCTTGATTTCTACGAGGTGACTTTGACCCTCATCTGTCCTCTGGACTTTCCAAGTCTCTATCCCTATTGATATTGATTCTTGTTGCAAACTCAAGGATTCTAATGTATTCTTGCATGCACTCCTTGCGGCCTTCACGATAACCTCTCATTATCCAAACACTCTAACTCTGCACACTCCTTGCGACATAATTTCTTCAACCACTCACTTGGTTGGAAAATTCTAAGACTTTGACCCAACCTGCGCACACATGGCACGACTCTATGTTATACTTGCACTTCTTTTGGTATAAGAACAACTCTATCTCTCCTAAGATTTTCTGAGGTAAAACTCAGAATCTTGTCAATGCACTCCTTGTGGACCTTCACTACACTCCTTTCAGGAATTCTAAGGACGAGGATAAATTCAAACTTACACTCTCCCTCTCAGAGAGTTCATACATTCGACATGAAATCATACACATAAAGCATTGAAACAAATGCATAACAGAGCATATAAGCAAATTGTAAACATACCATTCAATAGATGCAAACAATAACCATAACAACACCATGAATATGGATCAAAGAATTCTTATATTAATTCAAGTGCTTATGTACATGGTTTCTATAGCAACAACTATCTGCTCAAACAACTTCTACAATCTCTGTTCTTCTCTACTCTCCTATGCTCTCTTTCTCTACAACTTAATTTACAATGAGAATAATCATACAATACATACAAGAGAGAATTTTTTAGTTTTCTCTCCTACAAATTTAATCTATCTTATTGAAATTAAAGAATACAACTACTTTACATTTATTACATTAAATGACTCCAACCAACAGATGAGAGTGAACGCTCAAGATTTGTATTACAATCCCCAAAACATTAAAAGAAAATACATCCCTCCAGCTATTACATTAATGTTTCATCTTTTAAATTTAAATGTCTTCAAAATGTGTGATGGTGTATATCCAATTGTCCTCCACTTGCGCTTGCTGGCGATGCTCTTGCATCATAATCCTTTGGCTGAAAAATTCATGGACTCTTGTCCATGATCTCCTACACCATCTGTCCATGTTTCTGGATATCTGATTCACTTTCCCAACTAGCGTCCTCGATCAGGTGTCCTTTCCACTTTATCAAATATTGAAAATATGTCTTCCTCTAGGTCTTCTTACCAACTCTCTGATCAATGATATTTTCCATTTGTGTCTCTTCAGCTATAGGCATCTGTTTGACCCACTAGATTTCCTTTTGATTCTCTTCTCCTCTCGATTCATCTTCTCTGTAACGATACACATTTTCTATGTTGAATATGGGTGATATGCCCACATCATCTGGAAATTCTATCTCATAAGCATTTGCCTCAAATTTCCGCAAGATTTTAAACTGTCCTATATTTTTTATCTTCATCTTATTATAAATTCCTCTTTGGAACCTTTCTTTTCTTAGATGTGCTAAGAACAAATCTCCCACTTAGAATTGAATCTCTCTCCTGTGTTGATCTTCTCTGTGCTTGTATTCCTGGTTGGAACTCTACAACCACTCTTTAATATTACTATGGAGCTCCTACATCTCTGCTGCAAAATATTCCACTCTCCTAAAATCATTCTGCTCTAAGTCTCTCAACTCATATACTTCCCTTGGCTGCATTCCATACATTATATGGAATGGGCTTTGTCCTGTGCTTCTATTAGGTGAGTCATTATATGCAAATTCCACTTTCGACGGAATATGATCCCACTGACTATGGTGTTCATCTACTAAACTCCTCAATAAGTCCCCCAAACTTTGATTTACTACCTCAGTCTATGCATAGGTCTTAGGGTGATATGCTAAGTTAAAAGATAAATGTGTCCCCAGCTTCTTCCATAGTGTCCTCCAGGAATGCCCAACAAATTTGGTATCTCTGTCTGAAACAATACTCTTGGGTAAAACATACAGTCGAACAAATTCTTTGAAAAACATATTTGCAAGGTGTGTTGCATCACTGGTTTTCTGACATGGAATGAAATGTGCCATTTTTTAGAATCTTTCTACTACCACGAATATGGTATCACACCCTCTCTGTGTCCTTGGTAGTCCCAACACAAAATCCATTCTTACCGTGTCCCACGACCTCTCTGGTATCGACAATGGTTGATACAACCATGTATTCTATCTTTTCCCCTTTGTGTGCTGGAAAATTCTACATCTGTTGACAAAATTCCACACATTTGTCCTCATTCTTGGCCAATAATACAAACTACTCAATTGCGCAAATATTTTATCATGGCCGAAATTTCCAGCCAATACCCCACTATGTTTTTCCTTCAAAAGGTTTTCTCTCATGGAACTCTTTGGGATACACAATTGATTTCCTTTGAATAACAATCCATCCTGAATTAAATATTCAATACATTGGCTTCTATCTCTTAGAACATGATTCTCATATGCTTCATAAGCGTCCTTGACATTTGAATCACCTCTATACATTTCCTTAAGGCTATTAAAACCTAAGGTCTTCACTCGAAACTCCTGCAGAATCAAACATTTATTTCTCAATGCATCAAAAACCTTGTTAGCATTTCCAGAAATGTGCTTTGTAAAAAAAGTATATTTTTGCATAAATTCAACCCATTTTGCATGTTTTTGGTTCAGTTTTTCCTATCTGGTTATAAACTATAAGGCTTAATTGTTTCTATACAAAACAAACTCTTTTGGAACCAGGTAGT
Source organism: Picea engelmannii (assembly GCA_009831015.1). Classification (NCBI taxonomy): domain Eukaryota; kingdom Viridiplantae; phylum Streptophyta; class Pinopsida; order Pinales; family Pinaceae; genus Picea; species Picea engelmannii. The sequence goes on from ML776977.1 coordinate 312,502, forward strand.
GCCTCCATTTATTCAATGCATGTATGACTCCATAAAAATCCTTATCATACGTGGAATATTTCATCTTGGTCTCGTTCATCTTCTCACTGAAGTATGCAACTGGTCTATTGTCTTGACTTAAGACTTCTCCAATCGCAAATCCACTTGTGTCACATCTCACTTGAAATTTTTTACCAAAGTCTAGCAGAACGAGAACTTACTCTCCAATTATCTTCTCCTTTAACAACTTGAAACTTTTCTCCTCTTCCTCTGTCCAATGAAAATATTTATGTCTCTTCTTGACAGTGTCCATCATTGCCGCACAAATTCCACTAAATTTTTTTATGAACTTCCTATAAAAACTGACTAGTCCATGGAAGCTTCTAACTTCAAAGACATTCCTTAGCGACGAACATTCTTTGATTTCTTTTACCTTTTCAGGATCCATATTCAACTGATTCGAAGAGATCACGAAACCCAAATAAATGAGTTTCGTCTTCACGAAAGACGACTTCTTCATATTTATAAACAACCTCTCTTGCTGCAACCTCCTCATTACTAAAGCTAAATGTCTCAAATTTTCTTCCTTGGTATTACTAAAGATTAGTATATCATCAAGATATGCAATTACAAACTTCCCAATGAAATCTTTCAAGACTACGTTCATCAATCTCATAAAAGTACTTGGCGCATTCGTCAAGACAAATGGCATGACAAGCCATTCATACAATTCTTCATTCATCTTGAATGTTGTCTTCCATTCATCACCTTACCTCGTTCTAATCTGATGATATCCACTTTTTAAATCAGTTTTTGAAAAAAAATAATCTTTACTCAAGCAATCCATGAAGTCATCCATCCCGGGTAAAGGAAATCTATACTTGATGGTAATTTTGTTTATATCCCTCAAGTCTATACACATTCTCCATCCATCATCTATCTTCAGACTTAACATTGTTGGCACAACACATGGACTCAAGATTTCTCTAATCAACCCTTTGTCCAACAAATCCTGGACTTGTTTATTAACTTCTTCATTCTCCTGCGGTGTCAGTCTATACGTTGCTTTGTTTGGTAAAATCGCTCCTATTATAAGGTGTATGTGATGGCTTATAATTCTGATGGGAGGAAATGAACAAGGTAAGCTTTCCAACACTATATCAACGAAATTCTCCAACAGTTCCTGAATTTCCTCAGGTAGGTCATTTATTGAGGTACTGGTCAAGATGACTCTAGGTTTTCTAACCACAACAAACTGCATTTCTTGATATTTCTTGGCTTCATCAAGAATTTCCTTCCCACTCATAAGAAGTATAGTATTTCTTGATTATGCTTTCACCTTCTTGTCTTTAATTGGCAGCAACATTTGCATCCTACCATTCTTCTCCAAGGTATATGTGTTCTTTCTTCTGTCATGAATAATGTTTATGTCATATTTCCACGACCCCCCCAAAAGAATATGACAGACATCCATGGGAATAAAATCACATAAGATATCATCTTTGTATCCCCCTATCATAAATTCAACTAAACATTGTTTAGTGACAGTTACCTAATGTCCTTTTTGCAACCATGAAACCTTGTATGGGCTTGGATGTGCAAATATCCCCAACTCCATATTTTCCACAATCTCTATGGATACTATATTACTCGTGCTTCCACTATAAACTATCACCTTGCATACCCTATTATTGGTCTTTCAAGTAGTCCTAAATAAGTTGTTCCTTTGGACTAGATTCTCCATCTATTTCTCTGGCTTCAAGGGAAGTTTCCTCAGCGTTAAGGATCTTCCACCTTCTGCATCTTCTGCCTCCACATTTTGCCTTTGTGCTTATGAAATGTGAGTTTCTCCTCCTCCATCTCTTTTTCTATTGGGACATTCCCAAGACTTCTGTCTGATATTTCCACAGACAAAACACTTTATTTCACCTCCTCTACCTCTTCCTCTTCCTCTTGCTCGAGGAAAAGTGTTCCTATTGGCATACTAGCATCCTTGTGAGTTGTGTCCCCTTTCTGGGTGGTTATTTGGTTTCTTCTCTTCATCCTTGGGATTCTTTACTCTGTCCTGGGTAACTACTTTTCCTCTACTCTGACTTCTACCTCTGACCCTTTGACCTTGATTTCGGGCCAATTTCATTGCTTCCTTTGAAGAAATATGATAAGCATCTTCTACATTCTTGATTGTTACCATGCTCATCTCATCCTAAATCTCATATCTCGGGACATTCATGTATCTGGCGACTTTTTCATCATCACTCTCACGATGAACAACTCTAATATTTACCCTATAAAATTCCTCTGTATATTCCTCAATTTCCATCCCTTTCTATCTCAAATTCTGCATTCTTCGAAACAGATTGATTTGGTAATCCCTGGGTATGAATTTTTATTTCATCTTCACTAACATCATATCCCAGCTCTTAATTCTTTGTTTTCCTTTGCAACGTCGGTCAACCTACAGTTCATCCCACCACAGTGTTGCATGCCCTTTCAGTCTAGTGACATCATTCTTTACTTTCATATCTTATTCAATATCCTCATAGTCGAAGTATTTATCCAGGGCTCTAAACCAATATAGCATCTCCTCAACGTCTAAGTTGCCTTCATACATCAATATGTCCTTTTTTTCTCTGGCACCTATTATTGCAACAACTTTGAATAGATGTTCCTCTACAACATCTTTGGCTACAACTTCTTCTTTGGCTCTATCTTTTTTCTCACTTTCGGCCTTAGTGATATCTCCAGTATCAGGTGTTCACCTATCTGTTGTCTCCATATCATCCAATCTAGCACGAAGTTCTCTCATCTCCCTTTCCACGGATGGACCAGGCATGGGTCTCTCTCGACGTCTCCTCGGCACCATTTTTTCAATATTTCCATGCAGAATTCAATCACAATTGTCCTCTGTCTTCCCTCTATAGAAAACAAAATTTGTTAGCATTGATATCACCTGACGTAGAGCCCCACCTCAACAGGGTCTGTTGACTTCCTAGTCTTTGGATCTTCCAATGCCCGAGATGAAATGGCTTCTTGGTTCTTGTTGGAACCTTTGACACTTAAATACCACAACTCCTTTTCTATGGTCTGCCCGCGCAAACATGCAATAGATGTGAGCCTCCACTCCATGTGACCAACGACATGACCACAGACTTAACCCAAAAAGGCACATTGCATTTTGCGTTTTCAAGACTTTTGCTGTGAGTCACCCTGACCCCTATGATTCTAGAAACCCTAAAATGGGTTAACGGTCCCTAGATCGTCCCTTTAATTCTTCACTGATGTGACCCTCAGCTACGACCGAGGCCCAACTTTTGAGCGTGTCAGGATTTCGAGTGTTGGGGATTTGTGAAGTGGCACTCTCCCCTTCTCCCGAAATGAGAAACCACGATGACCACTTATGCCATATCGATGGTCCTTATTTCCCATGATCCAACGCTCCAGATTATTCCTTCTTTTATCAGGATTTCATGACTTGCGACTTCTGGGTAGCAGTTTCCTCCACTCTCCTGACTCCCAAAATTCTGAAATTTCAGAGCGCCTAATCAACAGATCACACTCCTTTGGATCTAATGACAACTATCTCTCCTAATATTTCCAATGCTGAAATACACTCAGTGTTATCCTCTCTGTGGATCTATTGGATCTAATGGTCCACGAAAATCGGTGTTTCACCCTCCGACAATTTCCACTGTCTGTTCAGGATCTGAATAGTTCCTCGCAAAATAACTCATTGTCTTTCCTCCTGAGCTTGATTTATGTGAGGTGACTTCAACCCTCGTCTTTCCTCTAGACTTTTCAAGTCTCTATCCCCCATGAGCTTGATTCTTGCTACAATCTCAAGGATTCTAAGGGATTCTTGCATGCAGTCCTTGCGGCCTTCACGATGACCTATGGTTATCCAAACACTCCAACTCTACACACTCCTTGTTACAAAAGTTCTTCAACCACTCACTTGGTTGGAAAATTCTAAGACTTCGACCTGGCCTGCACACACCCAGCACGGATCTGTGCTATACTTGCAATTATGTTGGTATAAGATCAAATCTATCTCTCATGAGATTTTCTAAGGTAACACTCAGAATCTGGTCAACTCACTCCTTGCGGACCTTCACTACACTCCTTGCAGGAATTCTTAGTACGAGGAGAAATTAAAACTTATACTCTCCCTCTCATAGAATTCATATATTCAACATGAAATCATACACATAAATCATTGAAACAAATGCATAACAGAGCATATAAGAAAATTGTAAACATATCATTCAATAGATGCAAACAATAACCATAACAACACCATGAAATTTGATCAAATAATTCTTATATTATTTCAAGTGATTTTGTACATGGTTTCTATAGAAACAACCATCTACTCAAACAACCTCTACAATATCTGTTCTTCTCTTCTCTCCTATGCTCTCTTTCTCTACAGCTTAATTTACAATGAGAATAATCATACAATACATATGAGGGAGTGTTTTTTAGTTTTCCCTCCTGCAACTTTAAGCTATCTTATCAAAATTTAAAACTACAACTATTTTATACTTATTACATTAAATGCCTCCAACTGACAAATGAGAGAAAACGCTCAAGATCTGTATTACAATCCCCAAAACATTAAAAACAAATACATCCCTCCAGCTATTACACTAATGTTTCATCTTTTAAATTTAAATGTCTTCAAAATGCGCGCTGGTGTATATCCAATTGTCCTCCACTTGCGTTTTCTAGTGATTCTCTTACATCAAAATATATCAAAACTCATACCATTATCCATCAAACAAACTTGGGTCCATTACCCAAACCTGGGTTCTCCATCTTCTCATGGCCATAACTCTCTAACCGTGAGGCATTATGTGATGTTCTACATACCACCGGAAATGGAATGACATGTACTATCCATCTATAATACTCTTACCCTCAAATATATTAAAACTCATACCATTATACATGAAACAACCTTGTGTCAATTACCCAAACCATTGTGCTACTGAACGTTTCTACCGAACTTTCTCCAAGGGTTGACATCAATCACTAAGGGTTGACATCAATCTACAATATCACTATCGAATGGTTGATATCAATGAAAACCAACAATTCATACCAACTTTCCATCAACCTAAGCCAATTGTCTGACAATCTCCCCCATTTCGCATTGATGGAAACACCAACATTGATGGCAACACTTAGTCATGATAAAATTCATGCTTATACTCCTCATCAATTTTTTTATCTCTCCCCCTTTGACATCAATGGAAAAGGGTATCTCCCTTTGAGGTTGCTCCCCTTATGACCATCGGTCCTCATGGAACCATTCATCTTTGCTCTTTCTCCAATAATTTACCTTTGCATCTGATAAATCGCTCCCCCTTTGTGATCAATGGAAAAGGTCTCTTTCCATCCGGGGTTTCTCCCCCTAACCGAACTGTCCTTGGGGATACTCCCCCTGACTGAACTCTTCCTAAAACTGATCTTCCAACCTAAAATTTCCTCTTTATGGTGCTTCCTCATGTAAATCTAAGACATATAAGATAATAATTCAAAAGCATTCATTTTGGAGTAGAAATTACTCAAAGGCTTCCCATGGAAGCAGTTTTGTAAAGATGTCTACCACTTGTTCTTTTGTGCCCACATATTCAACTCTAATGTTCTTTTATGCAACTTACTCCCATAGAAAGTGATACTTGATTGGAATGTGCTTCATCTTGGAGTGCACCACCACGATATTTTAGATACTGATGGAACTTGTATTATCACAATAGATTGGAATGGGATCATCATACTTAACCTGTATATATGTCATAATTTGTTTCATCCATAGCACCTGTGTACAACATATTGCTACTGCAATATACTCTGCTTCAGCTGTATATAAGGATATTGATGATTGTTTCTTGTTTAGCCATGATACTAAACACTCACTCAAGTAGAACATTGCTCCACTGGTGCTTTGTCGGTCAACAATGAAGCCTTCCCAATCTACATCTGTGTAGGCAAAAAGTGATAGATCCTTTCCTTTTGGACACCATAATCTAAACTCTTTATTCCTTGGAGAAATCTAAAAATCCTCTTTACTGCTAATACATGTGATTCCTTTGGTGTTGCTTGAAATCGTGCCACTTGTCTAATTGTCTACATTACATTTGTTTTGGATTTTGTCACATATAGTAATATACCAATCATTGACCTATATTGCTTTTAGTCTGTAGACTTTGAATCGTCATATTTTCTCAACTTGCAACTAGTTTGCATAGGAGTGGTAACTAGTTTGCAATATTCAATTCTGAACCTCTTTATCATTTCTCTGATATACTTAGTTTGAGAAATAAAAATTCCTTGGTTGCTTTGACATATTTGAAGACCCAAAAATAAGGATAGTTCTCCAAGTAATGACATTTCAAATTCATTATGCATATCCTTTGCAAATTTCTAGCTTAACCTATCATTAGTACTTCCAAAACAATATCATCAACATAAATTTCAATTAATAAAATACTACCTTGAGTTACCTTGATGTAGAGGTTGTTGTCTACATTTCCTTTCCATAGTTCTTAGGGAGTTTTGTCATTGTTGTTTCTGAGCATTACTCTATTTTGAATGTGAACTTTTGTATACACTACATGTGTCCAAAAAAATATTTGTCAATTTGGAATCTATTAGAATTGTTAGAGCCATTTCCTTTGTAATGATCATCCATTATGATAATGTTCATTTTTCTCTGAACCACTCTCTGAACCAATCTATGAATCCATGCTCTCATCCACTTTCATATATCTATCTGAACTTGCTAAGTGTTCTTATGAATCCATCTTTGTCCATACTATCCAAGACTCTACTTGCGCAATTCTCCATAATACTGACCAATTTATCGCTATAGTGTCATGAAGTCTTGATTAATCTATCAAACTATACTTCTTCTAACTCGATGCTCTGAATATATCTTCTCAAAATCTGCAAGTTTCTCTAAGGATGGTTCTTTGGTCTGTCACAACGATCGCATAGACTCCCCATATCTAATATTCATATTACCTAGGAGTCTCTAAGTCGGATGGTTAAGAACAATACCTACTTTAATGTTTATTCATCATCATCTTCATTGGTAGATTCATCATCATCTTTATTGGTAGATTAATTATCTCTTTGAGCTCTAACTTCTTTATTTGTGTCTGTGGATTCATCTTTCACTACAATTCCTTAAAGTACAATCTCTTGAACATGTTCCTTATTTACATGTCTTTCATTTCTTTCACTTATTTTCCAAACCTTTTTGTATATGACATCTTTCTTTTTCCCTATAGAATTTTCTTCATCTAGTTTTATTTCCAATCTTGTGATCTCTAGAGACTAGTACCTGGTCTTTGTTCACCTGTTCTTCCTGTTTTATTATCCATACTTTCTTATATATGATATCAGTGTTCTCTTTCATGGAAGTATATATCATGCTTCTACAATCACAAGCTATGTGTCCATAGTTATGACTTTTTTAACACTCAATGTTACGTGTGCCCACATAGGCACTTCTTGCTTGAACGTTTCTTTTTTAATCCCTGCAATCTGCAACCTTATGTCCAAAATTAGTAGAGTAAAAACAATGACCATAAAAGAAATTTGCATACCTGGGAGTGAATGATCTTCTTTGTGGTGTAGTCCTTCTAAATTTTTTCCTTGACTAATCATGATGATGATTGAAGCTTCTTTGTGGCTTTAACACAGATGGTCTTCTTGAAGATGTATATTCAATAGTTTTCTTATATTCTGGTTGACCGTGATTCCTTCCTTTGAGTACTTTTGTATAACTCTTTATATTTTATTCGTTCTTCTTTTCTAACAACCTAGAGTGTTTCTCTTCATTCTTTGTAATTGATGGGGATGTTTATGTCTCTTCAACGTTCTTTTTGAGCTTGATGATTTTACTTCTCAATGTGACAACTTCTTATTCAATATTCTCAACCTCTTCTTCTTTATTTAATATCTGAGACTTCACGACTTCTTGTGTTCTCTTCGCTTCTTAAAGATGAATTTTTAATGGGATTATTTCTTCTGCAAGTAATTTATTCTCTTGACCAAACTATGACTCCAGTTGGTTTAGATCCTTAGTTCTTTCCTTAAGATGATCTGTCAATATGTTCTCTCTCATTTCTGCTTCTTCCTTCTGTGTTGTTATGTTGGCTTCCAAACACTACTTTTGATATTCAATATTTTCTCCAGTCTTTCTGGCTTATTAGCTGAGTTCTTAAGTTCTCGATGACCTATTGGGCTTCTTAAAAAATGTGAACACTTTCCTTTTGTTTCATCAATTATTTCTTGAGTGACGTGTTTTCTTCTCTTAGTTCATCTAAAGCACTAATCAATTCTTCCTCATAGTTGTCTTCTTTTTCAATTTGTTTTTTTGTCTCATTTCCTTCATGGCATTCTATTTCAAGATGTCCACGTTTTTAACAATTAAAGAAAAAAAACATGCCTATGTTGATTATGTATTCTTCATCTTCTGAATCTGTTTGGCATGGTGAACATATATATTATTTATTTGTGCCTGCATCTTCTTTGGCATTTTCTGAATCTGTGATGGGTGAAGAATATATCTCATGTAACTTATCCCAAAGTTATTTGGCTTATGAACATTTACCAACATTTTCTCTTACTGGATTAGGTAATCCTTCCCAAATTAAATCCATTGCTATTTTGTTATGGTTCTTAAATTCCTTCTTTGATACATTGTTTTCCCTTTTGAAATTTCATATCCTGTAACAACTGATAGCCAAATACAATGTCCATGTGCCTATAAAAATAGTTTCATCTGTATGATCCACATATCATACTTAAAACCATTCTGACCATTAAACATTGCTTCTCCATTCTTAGAATAATTCATTATCTCCTTCCAGTGGTTAAACGGTTTCCTGAAGGAACCGGCTCTGATACCAATTGTTGGATTACTGAGAAGGGGGTTGAATCAGTAATAGTGAAATTCAATCCTTTTTAACCATAATATGCAAGTGTTATATCAATGTAGCATTATCATCCAATAGTTGTAGAGTAAATAAGCAATGAACAAATGAGAAATCATACACATACATAGTACACCAATTGTTTTTCATGGAAACCCAAAGCAGAAGAAAACCAAGGAATTTTTTTTCTTATATGTATTTAAGAATTACATTCATTGGAAGCACCAACTTCCCTTTTTTTCTAGTTGCAACTAGAAGGAGGCTCCAACCCCATAATTTCTCAGGCTACAGCCTGAGGGAAGATCCAAATCCCTAATTCTATGGCTACAACCAGAAGGAGGCTATGACCCCCTATGTTCTTCAGCTACAACCGGAAGGTGGTTACAACCACCTACCCTTGCCCCGTCTAACCACCCTCACGTAGAAGTAGAATGATGGAACCACTGTCACACTATCACTATGAGATATACTGTTGTAAACCTGTACCAATCAACCTACACCAATCAACATGTGCCAATAACCTGAACCATCCATCATCCATGCATCAACCTCTACCTCAACCTATAATCAACCTGTACCATAAACAAGTGAATCAACCATGCACAAAACTATACCAAACAACCTATAATCAACTTGTACCATAAACAAGTGCATCAATCATGCACCAACTTGTACCTCAACTTGTACCATGAACAAGCGCATCAACCATGCACCAAACATGTACAAATAACATGTCATGATAACTCGTCCAAACAACCTATCACAACAACCTGTCTCATCAATATTATCAACCAAATAAGATCTACTCACCAAGATCAGTCACCAAGACAACTCTCAAAGATGTGCATCAATCAAGCACAACACAACAACTCATAATCATCACCAAGATCAATATGTACTTCTAATAATATACCAATACAAGTATGCTACATCATCCATAAACCATGTGTTAACAATACTACTAAAAAGTGCCTCCAACCATGTATCAAGTATGTACCAATCATGTATCAACTACCCATAAACTATGACTCATCAAGATGTACCAACATCATCAACTATACACCTCATGTATGTGCCAACTCATCAACTACTGGTCTCAACCATGTACCCAACATGTACCTCAACCAAAATACCTCATCAATTTCATCATCCAAATCTAATTGGTAACTCTGTAATAGATCTGGTGTATATGATCACATACCTGCAAACCTTCCCTAACTTTAACAACAAAAGACTATCATTTTCATCAAACTTTATTTTAGTCTCACGTGACTAGTTTTGGATTAGTCAACAACCCTAACTTGAAATAATCATAATTATGTACCTGTAATGAATAAAGATATGAAAATAGTACACAATGTTCTTCGGTGTGTTTTATGCAATTCCTCTAGGTTTCACTACTTGGAACCTCCAAAAAACTGAGTTATAGCAAAAATGACATAGCTTGTTGAATTCTCGCTTATTCTAGAGAGAGAACTTGTAGAGCGTTCCCTGCACGGAATATTTGTTGTATGGATCTAAAAATTGTACATAGAATACTACAAACTGTAATCTAATCAACACATTTTGTCTTACTGAATTTGTATCTGTGATGAAGAATTTATGACGTTTTTACCCGAAACACTTGTTTTAGAGTAGTTTCAGAACATAGCCTAAAACCCTATTTTCCACGGAGTGTAACTCCAAAAGTACAACGACCCACAAGATGAAATTTGTACCACCGCTACTTGAATATGTTTCCTCAATGGCCTCCCAATTTCATGGTCTGAATCATTCTAGAAAAAAAATTATTGTAAAAATAGTGAGATGACCTATAAATAACATACCTTAGAAAGCATCATCGAAAGAATTTATCCTCCCTTGTATTTCGGTCTTCTTTACTTCACCTTCCCTCTGAAATTCGGCTCAGATATCCTTTGGTTACCTCAGTAACCTGTAGATATTCAATATGCTCAAGTGATGATTAAAATGAGAGAGTCTTGACTCTTATTTATACTTTCATGTAGCTTCCTCGAGGGGTTACCTTTTAACCATTTTAACCCACTTTCCTTATTTTAATGTTAACCCACTTCTAATTTCTCCATTAACTTTATTATTTAAATAATTTTTTTTTGATTCAATTTTACTTATAGTACAATCATCATTTCACTTTATTATTTACCTTCTAAAATCTCTTAAACCACTTTGACTACTTTGACCTTTTGGGGCTTCTAGATGACTTATGAGGGTTCTCCAACTTCACATGGCCATAACTCTCTAACTGTGAGGAGTTATGTGACGTTCAACATACCAATGGAAATGGGATGACATGTATGGTCCATATAGAATAGTCTTTCCTAAAAATATATCAAAACTCATACCATTATCCATAAAACAAACTTGGGTCCATTATCCAAACCTCGATTCTGCAACTTCTCATGGCCATAACTCTCTAACCGTGAGGAGTTATGTGACGTTCCACATACCACCGGAAATGGAATGACATGTACTATCCATATAGAATAGTATTACCTTAAAATATATTAAAACTCATACAATTATACATGAAACAACCTTAGTTCCATTACCCAAACCTTTCTGCTACCGTAATTCGCTACCGAACTTTCTCCAAGGGTTGACATCAATCATTAAGGGTTAACATCAATATATAATATCACTCTCCAATGGTTGACATAAATGACAACCAACAATTCATACCAACTGTCCATCAACTTAAGCCAAGTGTCTCACATGTTTCTCTCTATAGGGTTTTACCACTTGAAAATATTTTTTTTCAATTTGTGTGATTGCATCTTGTTCAATATTTGCAATTAGATATCATTTTTTTTATACTTCCCCTACAATTGTAACAAACTACACACATGAAATATCATAACCATTCAACGTAATTATTTTTTCAACAACAATCATAGGGATTTTAGATTTTTTGAATCAACTAAGAAGATAACAAGACCTATTACTACCTTTGTGAATGTATTTATTTCCTTCATTGAATTCTTTCATGGAAACTTAGTATTCGGTTTTGGACATGGTCATTCAATTTTGGACAAGGTTTATGCAATGTGAATGTATTTATTTCCTTCATTGAATTCTTTCATGGAAATTTAGTATTCAGTTTTGGACATGGTCATTCAATTTTGGACAAGGTTTCTACAATGTGAAGGTTTTGGACAAGGTTTATGCATTGTAAATGTATTGATTTACTTCATTGAATTCTTTCATGGAAACTTAGGATTCACTTTTGGACATGGTCATTCAGTTTTGGACATGGTCATTCAGCGTTGGACATGGTTTATGAAATCTTCTTTATTTGTGTACCAAGGTAGAATTCCATTCATCTATGTAAATGAATGCAATGTCACAAAATAGAGGTGTGGAAAGTAATAAATGCATAGAAGAAACAAAGAAACATAAAAGTATTGAGTATCCTGAAATGCATGGAAGAAACAAAGAAACATAAAAGTATTGAGTATACTGGAAAATGGATTCAAGACATTCCCTAATCAAGGGTTCTTCAATCAAACTTACAACATTAAAATAATAAATCCACTACATATATATGTGATGCAAATAGTTATTTAATCATCCATTCTCTAATAGTGAAACCTCTTGCATAAAAAAACTTACCAGTGAATTGTAATATGAGAGAGGCATGCAAGCATGGGTACCTAAGAGAAGGAATACTTCATCCAAACTCGGAAAAAAAATGGAATCTTCGAACCATGGAAGATTCTAAAGTTGAAAGAAAACGGTATTTTTTTTTTATAGGTAATCAGCCTTTTCCGGTAGACTCGCACACAAATCTGGAGTTGGAGACCCTTGATCCATCAGAAAAAGTGGGTTTTTTTTGGGAACCATATACAAGATGCTCAACTGCAGCATAATGGTTTGAATGTTGTTGATGAACGCTAAAATTTTCTAGGGTTTTTGAAATTTTAGGATTCAGAAAAAGTGGGTTTTTGTTGGGAACCATATACAAGATGCCTTCAATGAACCTAAAACAACGAAAAAAAATTAACGGGACTTAATAACTAGGCAAGAGAATGGTAGAGTATCTAGACTTGGAAGCAGCAATAGAAAATAGAAATCGCCTAGATGTATATCCTCCTTGTCCTTGTCCTGTAGTAGGCAACCATGATGTGAATGCTGAGATCACAAATTAGTGTTGAGTGGGGAAAGTGAATATCACCGTAACACCTAGATGTAGAGAAGGATGTATATCAGGAAAATAGTGCGAGATGCCTAATTGACCCAACTATGCCACCAAGATCAAGCTGAAAATCTTGAGGGAGTGGATTTAACACCCAAGGATTCTCAAAATCCATGTGAATATTACTCATTTTTCTTGAATGGGTCTAGGAGTTCAAAATCTAGGAGTTTGTGGAGGTGCTTGAAACCCTTGACAAACGAGGCTTTATTCTAATAGCTAGGGTTTTCTAGAGTAGCTTCAAACCCTTCATGGCCAAGGCATTATTTTAATTCCATTTTATTCAAGTTATGTAAGTGAAATGAATATTCTTCATTTTCAACATACAGTGATGGAACCTTTATATGTTGGGTAGATCACCTACCCTTATTACTTGTCTAGATCAAAAATCCTCCTCTATGCATAAAAAATCACTCTCAATTGATATGTGGTCTACAATGCGTCATTTTCCAATGTCAACAGTAGAAAATTCTCCTCTAGAATCTATATCTAGAGATGTCGTTAAAATATGTTAGAGGGATGGAGGAAGATATTCATCCTATGGAGTATAATACTACTTAACCAAATATGAAATCTTTGCTAACTACCATAGTATTTCTATGTTGGTGGAAAGGCTCCTTATGGCCTTGGGGGATAACGAGTCCAATATATTATTGAATCCAAACATAGGAAAAGTGGTTCGTTTGATAATATGGAAAAAGTTATTACCCTTTTGCAAGAGTACTATTAGAATATATATCATTCTTTGGTGTATTATCAACAAACATCTTTAGAAGGAGAGGACATAAATACTAGAAAACACATCTAGTTTTGAGGTCTTGGAAGAATTAATTCTCAAGATTATGAAGCCCACTCAATACTCATATTTTTTGTTCCATGAATTTGATGATGGAAAGGATAGGGTTTTAGAGGTAGGATATGGTGGTTTTATAGGTGGGAAATTGAAATTACAACCATTGCAAGGACATGCATGGTAAATGAGGTGAAGGAAAATAAGAGGCACAAGGTGGTGAAGAGTGAGGGAGTGGGTTTTTTTTGGCGTTCATTGAATATGTAGGTGATTTGGTAGGAAAGACTCTAGTAGGTAAATTCATAGGTCAGGTGAAGTTGGAACAACTTGAGATTTGGATTCAATAGACATGGGTTTCATTCTTTCTTATAGTTCATCCTCTAACCTTCATTCTCGGGGTTGGTTATGGTTCCTATTCAATTCGTAGGAAGAAGCTTTATCCATTCTTAAAGGATCATGGTTCAGGGATAATTCATTCATATCCATGAAGCCATGGTGTTCTTTATTTGACTCTAAGGATGAATTTATGAAGAAAACTCAAGTCTAGGTGAAGTTATCCGCCTTACCCATGGAGATTTCGATAGTACATGACCTAATAGTTATTGGAAATTCGCTTGGTGAGACACTTCTAATTGATAATAGGTTTTTGACTAGTAATGTTAGGTCTATGGAGAGATTGCTAGTAGAGATAGATGTCAACCTTAGTATTTATGAGTGTTCGAAAGTATTCCCAAATTATTGCTCATAAGAAAATCTCATTTAGATGAAAAAGGTGTCATGCATATGGTCACATGCACAAGGACTATGAAAAGGTTTTTTTCAAAAATGTTTGGCAAGTCATTTTGATGCAAAATGTGTCATGCATATGGTCATGTGCACAAGGACTATGAAATGGTTTTCTTCAAAAAGTGTGGCTAAAGAAGGAGATATGAGTAGAAAATTATGACATGGAGTGTAATCATAAGGACCAGATATAAGGGGAATATGCTAAGAGTGTAATCATGTGGACTAGATATAAGGGAATATTCTAAGGAACAAATCTTGGAATTTTGTGGCTCAGTTAGTGTTTTAAAGGGAAATTTTTAAGAGACCGGGGACAAAATGGAGGTCAACCTACAGGTTGGGGACCTTCATATAATGTTTATTAGAGGATAATGATTAGTGTTGGGGGGAGATGAAGCAATATATTAGGAGGTTGGATTGGATTTGTATTCTCTATCTTTTACAAAGAAGAAATATTACAGGAAATATCAAATAGGATCTCGATATTTCCAGTAATTCTACTACACTACCTCATAATCTACATGTTCAACTCTCTGCTATTCAAAATATGGAAGAAGTAGACAAATTTCTTATGGAATAAAATAATAAGTCTATATGTAGAGAGGATGGCATCTCTATCAAGTGATTTGAATTTTTCTAGATGTTTTGTGAGAAAGGATACCATTGATGGTATCTTTATTAGGTGATTTGAATTTTTATGGAGGGTTTTTGAGAAAGGATACCATTGATATCGAGTCTTGTGATTCAATTCATTCTATTGAAAGGTAAAATTATATTTATGGAAGAAATATTCAGGCCATGAAACACCTTTATGAAGGGTGGTGGAATTATCTCCTACATCCAAAGAGGGGACCATCCCCACCAATTCTACTAGATTCTACCGGTCTTAGTTCAAACTATTCAAAATATCTAGGACATATGATTTTAGGGAGGAAGTCATATTTGAAATTGTCTCATAAGAATGAAGTTAAAGAGTGAATCAAGGTAAAGAGAGATTGTTGTTGTTGTTGTTGTTGTTATTTATGTTATGAATTTTTAATTTGTTTTCATTTTGGTTTATTAATGTTATGTTACTTTACATAGCTTATTATATTTGGTTAGAAATTACTTTTAGTTAGAAGAAGATAAGATTGAATTCATCATATGGAAAATGTTCCTTCTTAATTTCATTTTAATGGAATGCCCTCTAGCTATGGCCTAGCCACATTAATCTAGATATATGAACTTAAAATGAAACAATATATTACTGATGAAAATGGACAATGTAAATTTATAATATTAATTAGGAGATTCAAATCATTGATTGACATGAAACAAAGATAAAACATAAACAACAATGTAATAGCCCACTAACTACATGTACAAAATGAAAGTAGCTTTGAGAAATTGAAAGTATTTACAAGTTGTCAAGTGATACCCTATTTCATACAAATTTGTTAGCAATGTAAAAAATAAGTAAGAACAAACATTACAATTAAGATAATAGTCCTTTGTGTATAAACATTAATAAACAATTTTTTTTATTAACACATAGATATAACCTACAATACCAAGAACATAACCATTTGCATAAATGCAATGGTTCTATTTATAAAAATTGTGTATGACCCTAAACTTTAGCTCCCTAACTCTTCACATTTGCTCTCTCATCTCACACAAATTTTCTTTTATTCTCATGTTGACCATGGGGATAATATTTAATCAAATATTTCAATATTATAAATTTTTCCTACCTTACATAAAATTCCAAATAAACAAATTTTTCCTTTGTGAATACACTTTCAGAAAATGTCCCATAACATTAGGGAATAAATTTAAACATTTTTTTTCCTTTGTGAATACATGTGGAGAAAATGTCCCATGACATTAGAGAATAACTTTACTTGCTTTCATTGTACTTCCCAATCCCTTTTAAATGTTAAATGCATGATCAATAAGGAAGTCATCTCCATGAGCCCTAGCTTGTCCCTTAAGTACTCAATCTTATCATCTTGGACAAAGGTTTTACCAGAATATATGTTATTTGCTCATTTGTGGAATATTTGTGTCTTATCCCTTCATCATCTTATAAATTTTCACTCCAATGGTGAGCCTTGCTTCAATATTCTCTTATTTATCATGTTTGTAACATCCCTCTCTGGCGCACTGAGAACACTTATTATTTGAGGGCACTTGCTCGCAAGTGATCTGGACCCTTTTTATGTTAGACCTTTTATATTTGATTATGATGTGATTGACAGATGACCTGATGCATTACTATTTTATGTAGACGGGTGCTATTGACTCAGTTTTATTGAGTGTGCAGGGTTTTTGACCTTGAGGATGTAGAGGCATCGGTAGAACCCCCTTGGACTCTGGACTGAGTCAGGGAGTGTGCTTTTGGGTTGATATGTTTATTATGATGTTTCATTTGATTTGATGATTTGATGTTGACATTTATGACATGATTATTGGTGATGCAGGCTGACAATAGCTTGCCGACTTGACTCACATATGGAGTAAAGGGGCCACACACACGATTACAGAGAGGTTGAGGGAGAAGGGTGGACAATAGCCCTGCCACCGCCTACTAGCACTCTTGCCATGGCTCGAACTGTAGGTTAACGATTACCTAGTTCGAGAGGACCCACGATGCCATGAGGGATGACTGCGACAGTCGCTCACGATGATTCTAAGGGGCGCGCAATAAGGCGGGGGCCTTATTCCTTAGAGCCCTTAGTCTCCTACAAGTTCACCTGGCGGAGTGTTGACTCCAGGGGTTATAGAGGTCTACCAATCAGTCCAGTTGGCGAGTGGCACCCTTGGAGCATGTGGTGCATCCTGAAGGGCACGTCGCACAAAAGAAACTCAGCTGGCGAGTGGCACCCTTGGAGCACATGGTGCATCTTAAAGGGCACGTCGCCCAAAAGAAATTCAAGAGGCGAGTGGCACCCTTGACGCACGTGGTGCGACCTGAAGGGAACGTCGCCATAATGTGGTTGAAGGAGTCAGCCTAATTAGCCCTAAATCATCAGCACCTAAATAAAACCTTAAGCAATTCCCTTAACCAATCGTCTCCTAGCTCAGAATCTAAACCCTAAGCCTAAGACCTTCTAGAAAAAGGGGGAGGGGATTTAGTGTGGCCTTAACAAATGAAAATTC
>ML776977.1:344938-364961 GCA_009831015.1 Picea engelmannii
AAAAAAATTGCACCGGTTGACAGAGTAGTTGTCCTTAACTAGGAGGGTTGTTACAATGTTCTTGATCAAATGAGAGATTCATGATCTTTACACCTAGAAACTATAAGTGAGATACTATTTATTCTTTTTTCTACAAAACTTTGTTTTTGTTTCTAACATTTGAAAATTTTAGTTAAAAATCTCTTGCTCCTATATATCATGCATTATATTCTTTAACCAGTACTTACACATAAGATCCAACTTACACATAAGGATTCTTGTCAAACTTTATATCATCCAACCAAGAACTTTATGTAAATACAATAAAAATATTTCCTGGAGTCAACAAATCAACAAACCTTAATGCCAAAAAAGACTCCTTAAATCTTTTGTGAAGAGTTGCAAACAATAATTCATCAAATTTTAAGATACCTAAAACAATACATACAACTCAAAGACTCTTCTCATTGCATTTTACTTAGCTAAAAATATAAGTGCATAATGCTTTTTTAAGTAAACAATGATATTGGCTCCAAGTTTGTCCTCATCAATCTCTTCCATACCAAACATAACTTATGTGTACATGAATAACTTCTAGGTATATTACATAGAATATTCCATTAAATTGTCATTCATTGGATTTTATTTAGCTAAAAGTATAAATGCATAATGGTTTTTAAGTAAACAATCTCCCAATGATACTAGCTCCAAGTTTCTCCTCATCACTCTCTTTAATACCACACTTATGTGTACATGAATAACTTCTAAGAATATTACATAGCATATCCCATCAAATTGGCATCATTAATAGCTAATGAGCCAAACCGGTGAATACTACTCTAAACAATAAGGTTGATGCAAAATACAATGAAAGAAAACTACTTCTTATCAAAATTATTATTTAACCTAAAAAATAAATATGCACATACTTCTTCTCTACTATTATTCTAATTATCATGCAAAATTATACTTGGAAATGCATCAAGTAAAAGGATCATTTGGTAAATTCAAATCCAAACTTGAAAATAAAGATATAAACAATAAAATATTTCAATTTTCTTAACAAAGTATAAACCTGAAATATCATAACCATTCAACTTAATCATTTTGTCAACAACATTCACACTGACTATGGATTAAAATGGATTAAAATGATATATTTTGTGAATCAATGATACAGACCCCCCTCCTATCCTAAGGGTTTCACAACCTCATGTTTTAGGATCGATCAACATACTGAGTCTGATTAACTCTTTGGTCTCTGCTAGGCCCCAAACCCACTTACATAGGTCCTTTCTCCAAATGCACAGATCGTTTGAGACCCGCGGCTTCTCTCCTATGTGTTGTTTGAATATCAATGCGAAACGGGCGCTAGCTCCTCTCTGTTGAGCCCTTTCTCCCTTGTGATCACTGGTGATGACCACGTGCTCGAGTGAAAGACACATCACGATTTTTTGTTTCATGAATTTGGGAGCGTTGCTACCTCTATTCACCCAATAGAAAAAATCCCAATGACTCGAGATCTACGGCTCATATCTCCCCTTGGTCAACAGCTGCGATCAAATCGACGTTTCATGCTTCACAAATTTGGAGTCTTCTTTCCTTCGTTCTCCCGATAGACGAAATTGCGATGGCACTAGATCAATGGTATAGGTCTCTCCTCAGAAGGTCACGGTGATTTCGGGACTTTGCGTTTCGCGAAGTCGAAAGACTTGTCACCTACAATACTACAATCCCCAAAATGTTGATATTTCACCCTAGACAATCAACGGTCCAGATCTCTCCTAGATCCAATGACTTAGAACAAGTCATGGATTCGGTCTTCTTGAATTCTTGGCATTCTACCCTTTGGCTCCTCCACAATGTGAGTCAGTGAAACAATGGTTGTTCACCACACATCCCTCTTGATGGACAGTTCGGATTCTCTAGCATTCAGGCCAAATGGTTGAGATCTTTTCCCCCTTGTGCTTACGCTATCTCACGAGTTAGAATATATTCCGGGTGTTCAAAGGTTTCAAACCTTTTCTCCTTCGACAAGTTTGATTCTTGGACGTCTTCAACACTTATGAGAAATGTTACTCTTCCTGAGCTTGGTCTCATGAAGATTTTGATTTCTTGTGCACTCCTTGCATTCCATGGATTTTGATAACTCAGATCCTCGATATTTCTTGAAGACAAACCCCTTTTCTATTCTTCCGAATTATTGCAAAGTCCCTTCGACACTTAGTTGAATCTTGAATCTGTGCACTCCTTGCACCAGATCTTCACACAAGATTTTGGGTTCTTGTGGATGACTATGCATGCCTTGCACTAGTTTCTTTGCACTCCTTACAAAGGGAAAGTTTTGTGTTACCTCTTCTGAGATTTGAAACCAAAACATATTCCGTTAATGCACTCCTTGCATCCTATGTGCACACCTTGCACCACTCGACAGAAGAGAAACAATTGAAACTTATCCTAACATTCACAGTTTCATTTACTCAAATTGAGATTCATTCATTCATGAAAACACAATATAGAGAATTGTAAAAAATGTTCACACCATGCATTGGATCAATTTTCCTCTGTTTTATTCCAAAGTGAAAAATGGTTACAACTATAAATGAATGACAAAAACTATTGAAGTCTTCTCCTAACTTCTATTCCAGCCAACTCCCAACTAGAAACTAGCCTCATTCGAGCGTACAAACCTCTATTTATCATAGAGGGATCTTAGGGTTTTTCCTGGCTACTTGTCCACTCTATAACTTAACCTAATGACTATATAGATAAGTCACATTCCAGAGCCGTAGTGGAATCTCCCACTTCTCTCGTAATCATCCAAGCATACCTCCAAAATTTCCCAACCTGATTTCAAGCGTGCCCCAAAGATTAATTTCGGCGTTGAGTTAAGGAGGACTTCAAAATGTCTATTTTGACTACTAGCATTGAGATCCCATACAGATTCCTTGACGTTGATAAGTCTTTCTCCATGTGATTTCCAACAATGCTCCTCTATCATACTCCCCTTGACAAAAATTCATGGACTCCTATCCATGAGCTCCTACATTGACTTTCCATGATTTTGGATAGCAACTTCATTTTCCCAACTGGTGTCCTCTATTAGGTGTCCCTTCCACTTAACCATATATTCAAAATAGGTTTTCCTTGGTCTTTTTACCGATCCTCTAATTCTTGATCTTCTCTATTTGTGGCTTCTCTACTACAAGCATATGTTACTCCCACTGGATCTTCTCTTGATCTTTTGACCCCTCGGTGTCATATTTCCTGTAAGGATACAGGTTTGAAACATTGAATATGGGTGATATGCCCACACCTTCTGGTAGCTCAATCTCATAGGCATTTGCATCAAAATTCCTCAAGATCTTACATGGTCCTATCTTTTTCATCTTTAACTTATTATATGTTTCCCTAGGGAACCTTTCCTTCCTTAGATGTGTCAGAACTTGATATGCTAATTCAGATTAAATTTCTCTGTGATGTTTATCAGCTCTGCGCTTGTACTCTTGGTTATAACTCTGCAACTTTCCTATGATCTCGCTATGGAGCCTCTGCATTTCTACAGCAAAATATTCTTCTCCATCACTCCTGATCTCACTCTGTTCCAAGTCTCTGAACTCATAGACTCCCCTGGGTTGCATTCCATACAATATTTGAAATGGGATCTTTCCAGTGCTCCTATTTGGTGAATCATTGTATACAAATTCTGTTTGTGGTAGAATCTGATCCCACTTATTATGGTGTTTAGTGACTAGACTCCTCAAAAAGTTTCCCAAGCTATTTGAGGATGATAAGATGAGTTGAAGGAAAATTGTGTCCCCAACTTCCTCACATTGTTCTCCAAAAGTGACCAACAATTGTTTTGTCTCTATCTGAGACAATGCTTCTAGGTAGGCCGTGAAGTCTTACAACTTCCTTGAAAAATAGATTTGCAACATGTGTTGCATCACTAGTCTTCTGGCATGGGATAAAATGTGCCATCTTTGAAAATATATCCACCACAAAAAATATGGAATCAAATCGTCTTTGCGTTCTTGGTAGTCCCAACACAAAATCCATGCTTATTGCATCCCAAGGCCTCTCTGGTATCAACAATGGTTGATACAATCTAGTGTTATGTCTCTTCCCTTTTGCATGTTTCCAGATTCTACATTTGTTCACAATATTTATCACTTCCATTCTCATACCTGGCCAATAGTATGAATTTCTCAATTCTACAAACATTTTATCATGGGCGAAATGTCTATCCAATCCTCCACTATGCTTTTCTTTCAAAATATTATCCCTCATTGAGCATTTTGGTATGCACAATTGATTACCCTTGAACAACAATCCCTCATGAATCAGGTACTCTGTCCACTAGCTTATGTCTCTTAGCATAGGGTTCACGCATGCCTCATATGCTTCCTTGAAATCTGTATCATCACAATACATGTCCTTAAGGTGTTCAAACCCCAAGGTCTTCACCTCAAATTCTTGCAGAATCAAACATCTCATGCTCAATGCATCGAGAACTTTGTCATCATTCCCAGCAATATTGTTTATGATAAAAGTAAAATTATTCATAAACTCAACCCATTTTGCATGCCTCTGATTCAATGTTTCCTCCCTGGTTATGAATTCTAAAGCCTAGTTATCGCTATAAAAGACAGATTCTTGTGGGACAAGATAATGTCTCCATTTCTTCAAGGCTTGAATTATGGCATAAAAATCCTTGTCATATGTGGAGTATTTTCTCTTGGTATAATTCATCTTCTCAATTAAATATGCAATAGGTCTATTGTCCTGACTCAAGACTACTCCTATTGCAACTCCACTTGCATCACATCTCACCTGAAATGTTTTCTCAAAATTTGGAAAGACCAAAATTGGTAGTTTTATTATTTTCTCCTTCAGTATTGTAATATACCTCAAAAATGCCCCAAAATAAAATAAAATTGCAAGGTAACTTAAGTTCTTCTCTTTATGCGATAACCCCTTTATATCAGTCTAGTAGTTCAAGAGAGGCTCTAGAATTTATCTGAGGTTTCAACATTTTTATCTCTATTCATAAAATGTATCTGAATAGTTTTAGGCTTAGAACCTACAATCCTATCCTTCCCCTAGACATGAAATTTATGTGTTCGCACACACATGACAGAGAATTACAATTTTTAACATAATGTATTTACCTGGTATAAAAAAAAAATCAACGGGTGAGAACTATACACTACTAGTGTTTAGTATTATTGTATAGCTAGGTGAAAATGATAGGGTTCCTTTAACAACTAAGAGTGATCAATAAAGGGGTAACCTCGTCCCTTTTATACCAACATTTGGGTAACAAGATCCCAACTATATTCTTACTGAAATAAGAGTTTAACTGCAAGTCAGTAGTTAAGAGAACACACCCTAACTAGTCATGTCACAAAGGAGTTAAGTGAACTGCACAATTGATGTGTCACATGGGAGGGAAGGTATAAATGTCAACGAGAGTTAAAGCTCTGCGTTTAGTCATTAAAGGAGGTGTTGTGGTACAAGTTTTGATGGTCCCTTTCTCGATCCCTCCTCGTGCCACTCAGCCCCTCCATCATGTGGCCCAACCAACCCCTATACCTTCAGCAATAACTTAGCCTAGTAAGGCTCCTTTAGGGTTAACCAAACTTTTATTTGTCATTATGAGACCCTCCATCTAGTTCTGCATATCACTATCTTTAGCAGGTGGGGCGGGCATCTTGGATCGCTTCCTGGTGGTAGGTAGTGTAGTCTGTCTTTCCTAGTAAGGTTTTTAACTTGAGACAATGGTTTAACACTAGGGTAATTTTTTCAGAGAAAGCGAGGTTCTTTATATCCTATATGCATCTTTGAGTTAAGGTTTTCCTTTGACATTATTTCTGGTGATTCTTGGCTTCCTCCTCCCGAGGGAGTGGCGAAATTCAGTAATATTCTTTCTCAGTCCATCTGAAGGTCTCAGTGCTCCACCGTAATCCTTTGTGTGTGGCTCTAGGCCTAGGGTCCTGTAACTTCTCAATACTGTGGGTTTCCCTCCTGACCCTCTAGTGGTGAACTCGAAGCTTGATAATAAACTTTCGAGTGACTATGTGAGACTTTACTTGGGAAGAAAACTCTTCCTTTGTATATATCATAAAACAATGTGGATTTTGGTTTTCTCGATTTTCAGAAGACGAGTATATGAGGTTTAATGAATATATTTTGTTCACAAAGGCTATTACATTCCACCCGGTACCCTTTTGTAAAGAACCATGTGGTTTTCAAATCTTTCTTTAACAGAAAACAATACAGCATAACGCTTGGGCTCGAAAGGGGATTCTTTCCATTATCGAGGTTCTGCACTTAGTGTGAGTCCTTTAGATTTACTGTTAGGTTACCTCTATAGTTACAGTTGGTTGAAGGTACCTAGACTAGTTGATCCTGTATGTATTAAACACTTAGTTACAGTACAAACACGTTTCATAGTGTCTTTGGTCTACCTATATAACATGTGTACACAGTTTATATGTTGAATAAATAGTATTGTTGGATATTCTTTCTATGAGAAAAAGGATTTATGGTTTGGATATCACGCTACTGATGGGACCCCGTTGGTGCAAGGTACCCATCAAGAGTACCTGGACCATTTTCCCTCGATTCAGGACGATTACTCAACCAGAAAAGTGAACAGAGCAGGGCTCCAGATTCCAACCATGAGTTAAGTATGAATTTCAAAATTTCGTTGCCCTCATTTACAGTTCTGTTGTAGCTTCTCGTTAATTTAATCTCATGCGTTTTTACTAAAGATTACAATGATGAATTTATCTTTGCAGAGGGTTCAACTCCACGAGACTCTAGAGGGCGGTCCCTATTGTCCACGCGAAAGGTATTTTAGTTCCATGCACAATACCCCTCCGCCTAAGCTTGTTTTCGAGTTTACTAGCACTGAGGGTCAAGGCTATGTCCCGCGTTTATTACTCTGAAGACTTTTCATACCAAAATATGTATTGCTTGGTTAAGGGTACGCCATAATTTATGTTAATAATTTGGTACTTAGAAAAGAATGCAAATCTTGCGCTTGTTTGGATTTGTGATATAATTTTCAAAAGGATTTATTTCCCGACCAATCCTTCTCCTATTTCCCTGTGAATTCAAAAATTACTAGAGTAGTGAATACAATCATCATATATTGAGTTTATTCAGTTGTGGATATTTATGAAAATAATGAGTTCTAAACTGTCATTTTCTGTGTTTATTATCTTCCTTTATATTTCCGAAAATTGGTTTGTATTACAGAGTTTGAATTCGTTTCCTAAGTTATTCTAGTTGTTTTCCAGAATTCTACTTATTACTAGTTACAATCATTCCCAATATGATTTGATATGCATGGTAGTATAGTAATAAACCTAGTACAGTGATTAGTGTGCCTAAGGGTTTGTTTTCCACAGGAATTGTGCAATTGTATTCTTGACTTCCAGGTTTCATTCATCCTTAAAAGTATTTCCTAACTATATGCATGTACACTTATTTCTGATATAAAATTAACATTGGTAGGAATTTAACCTAAGTCTGATTCCATCCATTCATAATTTGACTTGTGAACCAGTTACATGAATATTTTGTGGAAATCCTATACTTGTAGGATTCCATCTCGATTTGAGGTTTTTTTTGTACCGGTTGGAAATAATAAAGAGTAAAAATACATTTGTCTGCGTATGAATTATAATAGATCGAAGACTTCCAGAATTCATATTTGTTTTCTACGTGATTACTTTGTTCCTTTATACCAGATAACCCTGTCTTGCCTTGATTAACATAATACATAGTGGCTTTGCTATGTAATTTACTATTTACATTATGTTCCTACTACAAATATTAGTCACGCGTTTTATCGGTCTAATCATCAAAATAAATAGCATTGTTCCTATAACAGAAGCTTGTTTTTATACTGTAGGTGTAATCTTTAATCAACATAATCATTACTAATTTAATACTAATACCTTACTGATATATATATATATATATATATATATATACTGCAATTTTTTTGTAATGGGGTCTTGGAAATTTACAGATTTTTTTTTTTTCATACATATATGTTTATATATATATTGTTCCCTGACTCTGTTGTAGCCAGTTCATTTCAGCTTCATTGTACCTCTTATACAAAACTCCCATTATATAATGCATATATGTTCGTAATATATTTGTATAGGTTCTATATGAATATCAAAAATAATCTCAGTGATAGAGGGTGTATTTACTTTGAATCGGAACTTGCATGTTCATTAGTGGAGATTTATTGTATACTATAATTACCTATAGGAAATATAATTCATCATAGATATTGGTTCGCTTGACTTCAATCACATCATGCAAACAATTTAATTTTTGCTCAACAAAATTAATTAAAAGCGAGATACAACCTGTAGTTTATACAATTATGAGAGTAGTAACCTCTACAGAACTTATATTACTAGTTAATACATTCAATGACCTTAGTATTTACTCAGTACCACGTCCTAATAAAACAAGTCCATTTCTAGCTAATGATTAGGAAGTATTTCCTCACTGCGGCATTCGACCAAAAGTTCATTCATAGAAGTAAACAAATTGCAAAACATAACATTTAACCAGAGAAAGGTAGAGTAGAATATATGAATCAATTTGCGGGGAGCTAAAGGGAACAACCACGTTCCTCCCAACCATAGAACAGGGAAGCCAATCTACTTGCCCGATTCACCCCCTAGCCTGACCATGAATCCATGAGGGTGAACTTGAAATCTCCTCTTCAGCAATGTCCTTCAATTCTAGCAAATTCCTCTTGCCTCACACTCACTCAGTAGTGTTCATAACAGTAAGGAAAAATAAATAGTATATTTTCCTAGCATACTTGGCATCGTCCTACCTCCTCACATATGTTATTTATCAATAGAGTTTTTTTTTCCTAGGTCTTTTCCCTCCCTTGCGAATTTTCCCAGCTTTCTAAATCCCTGATTTTCAGGGGGTTCCAGTGGCCAAATCACTGATTTTCCACTTGTAACAATCTGCCCAAAGGTAGTTCCAACATGTTCCCCACTCATGGAGTCATGTTCAGCTGATTTTAACATGGTTGTTCCATTTGTACTCCTACAATCAATATAAAATATTATGTTTTCATACAAGTGTCATGGTCAAATAGTTAGTTGGGTCAAATAAGATCTCTTGCCAACAATCATAACAATTAATTAAAATTATTAAATTCAAAATTCGAAATTTCCATATATGGCAAAAAATTTCCAAATTTGAATTTACTAAAAACGGAATAATTTTCCAACAAATTTAAATTTCAAAAATACTTTATTTTTGGGGATGTCACATCCTATCCCCCTTTAATAAAACACTATCCTTAGTGTTTGTTCCTTTCTTGGAACAAGATTGAATCAGATTTTCGTAAATCTCCCTCCAACTCCCAAGTGGCCTCCGTAGGACTAAAGTGCTTCCATTGCACCTTTACCTGAGCGACGACTCTGTTCCGAAGTGCTATTTCTCTTTGGTCTAGAATACACAGGGGTTCCACCTGGAAATCACCTTCAACTTCCACCTACACCAAGTTCCAATTAATCATATGAGTAGGTTCATGAATATATTTTTTCAACAAGGAAACATGAAATACATTATGAATTCTTAGATTAGCTGGAAGTGCAAGTTGATATGCTATGGGTCCAATTCGAGCTAGTATCTCGAAGGGCCCACAAAACATGGGTGCTATCTTGGTACAGTTCCCTAACTTCAACGATCTTTTTTGGGCTTTGACCTTCAAATAAACATGGCCTCCCACTTGAAATTCCAAGTGTCTTCTTTTCTGATCTAAATAGGTCTTCTGTTTGTCCTGTGCTTCTTTCAAGATGTTTTGTACCTTTCTTACCATGTTCTCCATTTCTTGAAGCATCTCTGGTCCAACCATGATTCTGTCATTTGAGTTATCCTAGCTAATTGGATTCGTACACTTTCTGTCGTACAGTATTTCGAAAGGGCTCAACTTAGCCGAAGTTTGGTACTCATTGTTATATGCAAATTCTACCAAGTACAGATAGTCTTCCCACTTGTTCGGTTTTGTTCTTATGTACATGCAGAGCATATCCACTACAATTTGGTTTGTCCTTTCGGTCTTTCCATCCGTTTGTGGATGATAACTCGTACTAAAATTCAAATTAGTATTTAGCCCTGCAAAAAATTCCTTCCAAAAAGCGGATGTGAATTTTACGTCCCTATCTAAAATCACCATTTTAGGAATACCATGCAGTTTATATTTCAGCAATGTTTATAGCTTTAAAAGTAGACTTTATAGGAACAAAGTGTGCAGACTTATTGAGTTTATCAATTACAACCATGATAGAGTCAGTTTGTTTCTAAGTTTTAGGGAAACTAGTTATAAAGTCCAGCGATATGGTCTCCCATTTCCATTCTGGTACTAGTAATGGTTGTAATAGGCCAGCTGGGTGCTGGTGCTTGGCCTTAACCTGCTGACAATCTTGGCACCTAGCCAACTACTTTGTTGTTTTGCCTTTCATATTAGGCCAGTAAAATAGTTTTCTAAGTGTTGTTATTGTTTTTTTGGTAACCTGGATGGCTAGAATACGGTTTCTTATGCACTTCATCCCAAACTGTTAATTTTAACTCTGCTGAATC
This sequence comes from Picea engelmannii, assembly GCA_009831015.1. Lineage (NCBI taxonomy): Eukaryota > Viridiplantae > Streptophyta > Pinopsida > Pinales > Pinaceae > Picea > Picea engelmannii. The sequence continues at coordinate 355,559 of ML776977.1, forward strand.
TGGTATGTAAAGTCTGTTTTTAAATCGTAACAGTCCCTTCTTGTCGATACTTAGATATGGTTTATCTGAGTTTGCGATACTGTTTTGTCATTCCACTTTCATCTTAGTGTAATTTCCGTCGTTAATACCTATTGTCCTTATTCATTGTTCCAGATCACTTTCTTCCCTGCTGATATTTATCTCAAATAACCCATGGACTCTTCTTATTAAAGCATCTACTACTTTATTTTCCTTACCCTTGACATGTCTAACCTCAAAGTCAAATTCGCTCAAGAAGGCTAGCCATATTGCTTGTCTTGCATTAAGATCTGGTTGGCTAAAAAGATATTTCACCTCGCTATTATCTATCAATAGTAAAATATTTATGCCCATTATGTAGTGTCGCCACATTTTTAAGGCGTGTATTACTGTTGCCAATTCTAAGTCATGAGTGACATAATTTCGCTCATGTTCTTTTAATTTTTGGGACTCATAACAAATAACGTGTCCTTCCTGAGTTAGGACACCACCTATTCCTTCTTTACTTGCATCAACACATACGATGAAGTCTTTATCTGGGTCTGCTACCTTCAATATGGGTGCAGTTGTCAATAATTGCTTCAGCTTGTTAAAACTGTCTTGACACTTCTCTGACTAGTTAAACTTGGTCCCTTTCTTTTGTAATGACATGATAGGGTATGCTCTCTTTGAAAATTCTTCTATAAATGTATGGTAATATCCGGTGATTCCCATGAATGACCAGATATCTGCTACATCCTTAGGTATTGGCCATTCCATAATGGATTGCATCTTCTTCGGGTCTACGACAATGCCTTCTGCTGAAATTACATGTCCTAGATATTGTATTTCTTTTTGATAAAAGTCACACTTGTCAAATTTGGTGTACAGTTTGTGTTTCCTCAACGTTTGCAGAACTATACTTAAGTGTTCATCATGTTCTTCTTCCATTTTTTAATAGACCAAAATATTGTCGATAAATACTACCATGAACTTGTCTAAGTACTGACTGAAAAAAAAATTCATCAGGCACATAAACGTGGTTGGTGTGTTAGTGAGTCTCAAAGGTATGACTACGAATTCGTAGTGTCCATATCTTTTCCGAAAAGTTTTTTTTCTTATGTCCTCGTCTTTTATCCTAACTTGATGATAACCAGATCGTAAATCCAACTTTGAAAAGATCTTGGCCCCACCTACTTGATCGAATAGATCATTCATCCTTGGTAAAGGGTATTTGTTCTTAATAGTCATTTTGTTCAGCTGTCTATAATCGATACATAGTCTTAGAGTACCATCTTTCTTTTTCACAAAGAGGACTAGTGCCCCCCATGGTGAAACACTCAGTCTGATATACTCTTTGTCCAACAATTCTTGTAATTGTATTTTTAATTTTGTCAGTTATGGTAAACTCATTCGGTAAGGTGCTTTTGAGATATGGGTTGAACCTGGTAGTAGGTCTATGGAGAAGTCTATTTCCCTTCTAGGAGGTAATTCTGGTATCTCATCCTCAAACATGTCTCTGAATTCACGTAGGACAACAAAGTCTTCTAACTTTGGTTTATCTTCTTTTTCTAATAGATTCGTTACTTGATTGGCATTAACTTGACATCCCTTTCTCACGCATTTCTTGAGTTGCATCGTTGAAACTTGTCTGACTAATACAGGTTTTGGTATACATTGGGTTGTTCTAACAATGCCAAAATTGTCTTTATAGCTAAGTATCTTTGTTTAACAATCTAGTACCGCTTTGTGTTGTTCCAACCAATCCATCCCGATAATCATATCGTAATATCCTAGTGATAGGACGTTTAGATTGGTTCTTATATTTTGACCATCTAAGATGAACTCAAAATCAGAAATAAAGTCAACTAATTTCTTTTTAGTACATGTTGCTAATTGTACAAGCCATGATTTTGTGTTCTTCCATTTCTTAAGTTTATTTGACTCTACTACATTAGGAGTAATATAACTTAACGTATCTCCAGGGTCAATTAAACCATAAATTTGAGTGTTATTGATTTTATATTCGATTTCTACCACTGAGGACTGGTGGTCAGCTTGTCGACCATTTATGGCTGCATTTATCTGATGCAAGTTTCTGCCCATGTCTCCCACCGTCGAGGCTTCCTGCAAATTATGAACAATAGTTTTGTTTTCTGAAATTAAACATGGATAGTTCCACTTTAGATGAGGCTCTCCACATTCCCAACACTTTAGTGGCTCGCGGGAGCTGCCCCAAACTTATTCATTCCGAGGTTTACCGGCTTACCACTGCCTTGCATATTCGGATGATTGGAGTGAAAATCCTTTCTCGGAAAACTTTTTGTTGCATTCCGATAAGGAGTTGGTCGGTATCCCTTCTTCCGTTGGTTCATTCATTCTTGTTTCTTATCCTTCCAGGATTTGGGAAACTCTACCCGTTGTTTATACTGGTCATAGAACATATGTTCTTTCCTGAATACTTCACTCAAGGATTTGGGGTTGTCAAACTCAATTCTGTCCCTATAGGACTGTGGTAAACATCTTAAGAATCCATGGATTTTTACCTTATCCTCCCGGATGTATGGTACAAACCTTAGTACTTCCAAAAATTTATTTATAAGGTCCTCCATCGTCATCTGTCCAAGTCGTAACTCGTAAAATGATTTCATCTTCCTTTCATAATAGCTTTCAAAAAGGTAGTGTTTCTTGAAATACTTCTTAAAGTCAGACCATTCCAACTGTTTCTCCTTTAGGCCCTTGGCCAATTTCAGGTCTTACCACCGAATACTGGCCTTCCCTTTCAGATTGTACATGGCCATTGTGACCTTCATGTTGCTGGAATAGTTGTAGATATGGAAGTATTTTTTGATGTCCAAAAACCATGTCTCTACTTCTTCTCCTGTCCCGGATTCTCTATCAAAGTTAGTTGGTTTAATCTTTTAAAATTCTCCTTCAAGGTGGTCTACTTGTTTCCTTTTTCTATCTGATTTAGTTTTGTCTTCAGTTGAAGGTGTTCCTTCAAATGAGTTGTCTCCTTTTTTTGTTTCCGGCCCAGAGTTCTTGGAGGCCATTTTGCTGACCTCTTCATCATGGTTATCGTCCTTTGGGATTTTCTTGGTCACTATACCAGGCAGTGGGAATTCATTTATCTCTTGATGTTCTTGTTGTGCTTTCTTCAATTTTTCATTGTCAGCTTTGAAAATATGTAGTTCTACAATAAGATTCCTCATTGTTTCCAACACCTCTGTGGGTAAGCTTTCATCATTGTTCAGCCTTGGATCTCTAGGAGGTCTTTGCTATGGATTTCCTTCTATCCTGATTTTTTCTTCGTCCTGAGCTACCATAATTAACACAAAATAGAAAGACTTTCTGTTTGTAACCATAAGGTTTATTAGTTTTACACAAATCAAAATATCTACTAAGAAACTAATGTGGCCATGTTCAGGCCCAATGTTGTAACTTTGGCTTTGATACCATAAGTAATATACCTCAAAATGCAAAAATTAAAAAAACAATTGCGAGGTAACTTAAGTTCTTCTCTTTATGCGATAACCCTTTTATATCAGTCTAGTAGCTCAAGATAGGCTCTAGAATTTATCTGAGGTTTCAACCTTTTCATATCTATTCATAAAAAGTATACAAATAGTTTTAGGCTTAGAACATACAATCCTATCCTTCCCCTAGACATGAGATTTCTGTGTTCGCACACGCATGACAGAGCATTACAATTTTTAACATAATGTATTTACCTGGTATAAAAACAATCAAGGGGTAAGAAATATACACCACTAGAATTTAGTATTATTGTATAGCTAGGTGAAAATGATAGGGTTCCTTTAACAACTAAGAGTGATCAATAAAGGGGTAACCTCGTCCCTTTTATACCGATGTTCGGCTAACGAGATCCCAACTATATTCTTACTGAAATAAGAGGTTAACTGCAAGTCAGTAACTAAGAGAACGCATCCTAACTAGTCATGTCACAAAGGAGTTAAGTGAACTTCACAATTGATGTGTCACATGGGAGGGAAGGTATAAATGTCAGTGAGAGTTAAAGCTCTGTGTTTAGTCATTAAAGAAGGTCATGCGGTATAAGTTTTGATGGGCCCTTTCTTGATCCCTCCTCGTTCCACTCAGCCCCTCCATCATGTGGCACGGCCAACCCCTGTACCTTCAACAATAACTTAGCCTAGTAAGGCTCCTTTAGGGTTAACCAAACTTTCCTTTGTCATTATGAGACCCTCCATATGGTTTTGCGTATCACTATCTTCAGCAAGTGGGACTGGCTTCTTGGATGGCCTCCTGGTGGCGAGCATCGTAGTCTGTCTTTCCTAGTAAGGATTTTAACTTGAGACAGTGGTTTAATACTAGGGTCATTTTTTTAGAGAAAGAGAGGTTCTTTATCTCCTGTATGCATATTTGAGTTAAGGTTTTCCTTTAACGTTATTTCTGGTGATTCTTGGCATCCTCCTCCCGAGGAAGTGGTGACATTTAGTCATATTCTTTCTTAGTCCATATGAAGGTCTCGGTGCTCCATCGTAATCCTTTGTGTGTGGCTCTAGGACTAAGATCCTATAACTTAACAATACTGTGGGTTTCCCTCCTAACCCTCTAGTGGTGAACTCGAAGCTTGATAATTAACTTTCGAGCGACTATGTGAGACTTTACTTGGGAAGAAAACTCTTCCTCTATATATATCATAAAACAATGTGGATTTTGGTTTTCTCAACTTTTAGAAGACGATTCTATGAGGTTTAATGTATATATTTTGTTCACGAAGGCTATTACATTCCACCCAGTACCCTTTTGTAAAGAACCATGTGGTTTTCAAGACTTTCTTTAACAAAAAACAATATGGCATAATGCTTGGGCTCGAAAGGGGATTCTTTCCATTATCGGGGTTCTGTAGTTAGTGTGAGTTATTTAGATTCATTGTTAGGTTACGTTTGTAGTTACGACTGGTTGAAGGTACCTAGGAAAGTTGATACTAGATGTATTAAACACTTAGTTACTGTCTAAACACATTTCATAGTGTCTTCGGTCTACCTGTATAACATGTGTGCACGATTTATATGTTGAATAAATAGTACTGTTGAATATTCTTTCTCTGAGAAAAAGGATTTATGGTTTGGATATCACGCTAATGATGGGACCCTGTTGGTGTGAGGTACCCATCAGGAGTACCTGGACCATTTTCCCTCAATTTGGGATGATTACTCAACCAGAAATGTGAACAGAGCAAGGCTCCAGATTCCAGCCATGAGTTAAGTATGAATTTGAAAATTTTGTTTCCCTCATTTACAGTTCCGTTGTAGCTTCTTGTTAATTTAATATCATGTGTTTTTACTAAATATTACAATGATTAATCTATCTTTATAGAGGTTTCAACTATACAAGACTCTGGAGGGCAGTCCCTATCGTCCGCGCAAAAGGTATTCTAGTTCCATGCACAGTACCCCTCCACCTAAGCTTTTTTTCGAGTTTACTAGCACTAATGGTGAAGGCTATGTCCTGTCCTTATTACTCTAAAGAGTTTTTGTCCCAAAATATGTATTGCTTGGTTAAGGGTACGCCCTAATTTATGTTAATACTTTGGTACATAGAAAAGAATTCAAAGCCTGCGCCTGGTTGGATTTGTGATATAATTTTTGAAAGGATTTATTTCCCGATCAATCCTTCTCCTATTTCCCTATGAAGTCGAAAATTACTAGAGTAGTGAATACAATCATCATATATTGAGTTTATTCAGTTGTGGATATTTATGAAAATGACGAGTTCTAAATTCTCATTTTTTGTGTTTATCATCTTCCTTTATATTTCTGAAAATTGGTTTGTATTACAGAGTTTGAATTTGTTTCCTGAGTTATTCTAGTTATTTTCCAGAATTCTTCTTATTAATGGTTATAGTCATTCCCAATATGATTTTCTACGCATGGTAGTATAGTAATAAACCAAGTACAGTGATAAGTGTGCCTAAGGGATTGTTTTCCACAGTAATTGTGCGATTGTATTCTTGACTTCCAGGTTTCATTCATCCTTAAAAGTATTTCCTAACTATTTTCACGTACACTTATTTCTGATATAAAATTAACATTGGTAGGAATTTAACATGAGTCTCATTCCATCCATTCGTAATTTGACTTGTGAACCAATTACATGAATATTTCATGGAAATCCTATACTTGTAGGATTCCATCCCGATTTGAGGTTTTTGTTGTACTGGTTGGAAATAATAAAGAGTAAAAATACATTTGTCCGCATATGAATTATAATAGATCGAAGACTTCCAGAATTCATATTTGTTTTCTAGGTGATTACTTTGTTCCTTTATACCAGATAACCCTGTCTTGTCTTGATTAACATAATACACAGTGGCTTTGCTATGCAATTTACTATTTACATTATGTTCTTACTACATATATTACTCACGTTTTATCAGTCTAATCATCAAAATAAATAACATTGTTCCTATAACAGAAGCTTGTTTTTATACTATAGGTGTAATCTTTAATCAACAAAATCATTACTAATTTACTACTAATACCTTACTGATATATATATATATATATATATATATACACACACACACTCCAATTTTTCTGTAATGGGGTCTTGGAAATTTGTAAAATTATTTTTTTTCATACTTATATGTTTGTATATATATTGTTCCCTGACTCTGTTGTACCCAGTTCATTTCAACTTCATTGTACCACTTATACATAACTCCCATTATATAATGTATATATGTTCATAATATACGTGTAAATATTTTATATGCATATCAAAAATAATCTCAGTGATATAGGGTGTATTTACGTTGAATCGGAACTTGCATGTTCATTAGTGGAGACTCATTGTATACTATAATTACCTACAGGAAATATAATTCGTCATAGATATTGGTTCGCTTGACTTCAATCACATCATGCAAACAATTTAATTTTTGCTCAACATAATTAATTAAAAGCGAGATACAGCCTGTAGTTTATCCTATTATGAGAGTAGTAACCTCTACAGAACTTGTCTTACTAGTTAATACATTCAATGACCTTAGTATTTACTCAGTACCACGTCCTAATAAAACAAGTCCATTTCTAGCTAATGATTAGGAAGTATTTCCTCACCGCAACATTCGACCAGAAGTTCATTCATAGAACTAAACAAATTGTAGCACATGACATTTAACCAGAGAAAGGTAGAGTAGCATATCTGAATCAATTTTCCGGGAGCCAAAGGGAACATCCACGTTCCTCCCAACCGTAGAATAGGGAAGCCAATCTACTTGCCTGATTCACCCCCTAGCCTGACCATGAATCCATGAGGGCGAACTTGAAATCTCCTCTTCAACAATTTCCTTCAATTCCAATAGATTCCTCTTTCCTCACACTCACTCAGTAGTGTTCATAACAGCAAGGAAAAATCAATAGTCTATTTTCCCATAATACTTGGTAGCATCCTGCCTCCTCACATATGTTATTTATCAATAGAGTATTTTTTGCCTAGGTCTTTTCCCTCCCTTGAGAATTTTCACAACTTTATGAATCCATGATTTTCAAGGGCTTCCACTGGCCAAATCATTGATTTTCCACTTGTAACAATCATCCCAGAGGTAGTTCCAACATGTTCCCCACTCATGGAGTCATGGTCAGTTGATTTTAACATGGCTATTCCATTTGTCCTCCTGCAATCAATATAAAATATTTTGTTTTCATACAAGTGTCATAGTCAAATAGTTAGTTGGTTCAAATCAGATCTCTCCCCAACAGTCATAATAATTAATTACAATTATTAAATTTGAAATTCGAAATTTCCATATATGGAAAAAAATTTCCAAATTCGTATTTACTAAAAACGGAATAATTTTCCAACAAATTTAAATTTCAAAAATACTTTATTTTTAGGGATGTCACAAGTATATTGAATCTCTTCCCCACTTCCTATGTCCATTTAAAATACTTGTGCTTCTTCTTCGCAGTATCCATCATTGGCGCACAAATTCCACTGAAGTCTCTGATGAACTTCCTATAGAATCTTGTTAATCCATGAAATCTCCTTACTTCAAACATGCTCCTTAGTGATGACCATTCTTTGATTTCTTTCACCTTCTCTGGATCCATCTTCAGTTCATTTGAAGAGATCACAAAACCCAAGTAAATGAGTTATGTCTTCATAAAAGAGGACTTCTTCATATTTAACAACAACTTCTCCTGCTGCATCCTCCTCATCACTAATGTCAGGTATCTCAAGTGCTCTTATTTAGTCCTGTTAAAGATCATTATATCATCTAGAAACACAACCACAAACTTTCCAATGAAATATTTTAGTATTTCATTCATCAACCTCATAAAAGTACTCGAGGAATTCGCTAAGACAAATGGCATAACAAGCCACTCATACAAACCCTCATTTGTCTTAAAGGTTGTTTTCCACTCATCACCTTCTCTCATCCTAATCTGGTGATATCCACTTTTCAAGTCTATTTTTGAAAAGAGATTTGTTCCACTTAAACAGTCCATTAAATCATCCATTTTTGGTAAAGGGAATCTATACCTAATGGTGATATTGTTAATAGTTCTTGAGTCTATACAAATTTCCATCCTCCATCCTTCTTTGGATTCAATACAATTGGTACTACACATGGAATCAAGTTCTCCCTGACCAAACCCTTGTATAGCAATTCCTAGAATTGGTTCTTCACTTCCTCGTTCTCTCGAGGTGTTAACCTATATTCTTCTTTGTTTGAAAGAATTTCTCCTGGTATCAAGTAAATATGTATACTGATACCTCTGATGGGTGGAAATGAGTTTGGTATCTCATCCACCACTATGTCAGCAGAATTATCCAACAATATATTCCTGAACTTCTTCAGCCAAATCCTCCATCGAAGCACTTGTAAGGAAAAATTTGGGTTTCCTCACCACAACAAACTGCATCTCATGTTCATCCTTGACCTCTTTCAGCAGTTCCTTCCCACTCATGAAAAGTATGCTTGTGCTATCATCCTCTTTCATTCTCTTCTCCTCTATTGGAAACAACATGTGTGTCCTACCATTCTTCTCTAATGTGTATGTATTTTTCCTCCCTACGTGGATGACATTCCTGTCAAACTGTCATGGTCTTCCCAAAAGAATAGACATACATACATGGGAATTACATAACACATAATTTCATCTCTATATCCTCCTATCTTAAATTCAACCAAGCATTGTTTAGTAACCATTACCTGGTGTCCTTTCTGCAACCATGAGACTTTGTATGGCTTCGGATGTGCAGTTGTCTCCAGCTCCAATTTCTCCACCATATCTATGGATGTAACATCCCGCTCTGGCGCACTGACAAAACTTATTCTTTGGGGACACTTTCTCGCAAGTGAACTGGATTTTTATGATGATGAACCACTTAACCTTGATGATGATGCATCATG
>ML776977.1:373609-387038 GCA_009831015.1 Picea engelmannii
ATGTGTGACACTTGGACGGCGGAGACTGTTAGAGGGTTAGTCATTAAAAATTAATTAATTAATGATTTATGAATTAGGTCAGTCTCAAAATTCTATAAAAGGAGGGGAAAGGAAGGAAGAAAGGGGGAGCACGGTTAGCGTAATGTTACGCTACCGATTTGTGGCTTGACGGGTTACTTGTGAGGAGTTGGGTATATCTCAGTTGTGATTGGAGTGGTAGCTCAACCGTTGAGGCTTGCTGAGACGCTATTTTATCTCTGGTGCTTGTGTGGCCCCTTTGCGGCTCGGGGGGCTAAGGGGGAAGCAGAGTACCCCTAGCATTTGGCTGGGAGGTACCGGTGAGTTTTCACCGGTTGGCAAGCGGAAGTGGCAAGGGAGAAAGGACAAGCGGCACAGCGTGAGGGTCATCTCCGAAGCGGGCGTGTGGCCAAGGTATGATTTTTATTTGGTAAGGTAAAAAAAAAAAAAAAGCGTTTTATATTCGGAAAATTATTGTTATTGGTGATAATATGATGAGATTGTTGGCTTTATATTTTGAAACCTCGTTCCACAATGTTATGTAGAGTTGTTTATATTTTGATCATGTGACACCTTAGTGAACTAGGTGATGTTGTTAATTTCTTATTGTTAAAAACCAAAAAAAAAAAAAAAAAAAAATTTCCTTTTGTACTTCGCTATTCATAGACGTAACGAAGGGGTCGTTACAATGGATACTAAGTTATCAGTGCTCCCACTGTCGATTATCACCTTGCATACTTTGTCTTTAGTCTTGCAAGTTGTCTTTAAGAGACTATTCCTCTGCACTAGCCTTTCACTTTCTGCTCTTGGTTTCAAGAGAACTTTCCTCAACATCAGGGATCTTTCATCCTCTTCTCCTTCTACTTCAACATCTCTTCTTTGTGCTTCTGAAATGTGAGCTTCACATCCTCCTTATTTATTTTTATCGGGGCATTCCCAAGATATGTTCCATGTATTTCCATAGACATAACATCTTATGTCTCCTCCTCCTCTTCCTCCGGAATAATTTCTTCCACCATCCTATATTTCTCAAGAATTTTCTCCTCTTTTTGTGCAATTGTGTGGTTTCTCACTCTTGTCCTTAGAATTATGTTCTCTATCATGGGTAAATACCTTGATTTTTCTTTAGACCGAGATTTTATGTCTCCCTCGTTGGCTTTGTTTTCTGGCCAACTTCTCCTCTGCCTTTAGCACAAACTGATAATCATCCTCCACTTTCCTTACTAGCATCATGTTGAGCTCATCCTAGATTTTGTATCTCAGGTCATGTACATACCTAGCAACTTTTTCTTCATCTCTCTCTCTTTGTCCAGTTCTAATGTTTAGCCTATAGAACTCCTCTGTGTAATCCTTAACTTTCATCCCTTTCCATTTGAGGTTCTGCATTTTCCTGAACAAATTGATATGATAATCCTTGGGCATGAACTTAGCCTTTATCTTGGCTACCATTCTGTCCCAACTCTTTATCTTCTGCTTTCCTTTGATTCTCCTTTCAGCCTGCAGTTCATCCCACCATAGTGCTACATGTCCTTTTAGTTTGGTGACAACATGTCTCACCCTTCTTTCCTCATCGACATATTCATAGTCAAAATATTTGTCCATGGATCTTATCCAATTCAATAGCTCTTCGGAATCTAAATTTCCTTCATACAGTGGGACCTCCATCTTGGCTCTGCCTCCCAATATAGCAACTTATCTTAGTAAGTGTTCCTCGACAACATCCTCTCTTGCAGCTTCTCTGACAACATTCTCTCTCACTGTTTCTTCTCTCTCTGCATCGCTGACGTCTCTAGCATTAGGTGCTCGTCTCCACGTTGCCTCCATCACATCTAATCTTGCACAGATTTATAACATCTCCCTTTCCATAGATCGATTGGCCAAAGGTGGTTCCACTTGTCTCTTTGGCGACATTGCGTTGATTGTTTGTCACACATAGAGTACAACTCTGAGTTCTTTTTTTCCTTTATCTTCTTTTGTTGTTGTTTTCAAGCAAAAATTCAGCTCTGATACAACGTGATGCAAACCCCCTTCCTCTCCTAAGGGTTGTGCGACCTCCTAGTATAGGATCGATCAAGATACTGAGTCTAATTGACTCTCCAAGTCTCTTCTAGACCTCAAACCCACTTACACAAGTCCTTTATCCAAATGCACTGTTCGTCTGAGACCCATGGCTTATCTTCCAAGTGTTGTTCAAATCTCAATGCCAAACAGTTGCTTGCTCCTCTCTACTAAGCAATTTCTCCCGATAGTCAAATTCGCGATGGCCTGATATCTATGGCTCAAATCTCCCCTTGGTCAACGACTGCAATCAAATCAACATTTCATGCTTCATGACATTGGAGTCTCCTTTCCTCCATTCTCCCGATAGCTGAAATCATGATGACCTGAGATCTACGACTCATATCTCCCCTTGGTCAATGGCTGTGATCAAATCGATGTTTCGTGCTTCGCGACTTTGGAGTCTCCTTTCCTTCATTCTCCCGATAGCCGAAATCACGATGGCACTAGATCAATGGTCCATGTCTCTCCTCTGAACTGACGATCATAGTGATTTAAGGAATTCACGTTTCGTGAAGTCGAAAGACTTGTCACCTCTGATCCTTCGTTCTCCGAAATGACGATATTTCACCCTGGACAATCAATTGTCCAGATCTCTCCTGGATCCAACGACTTAGATCAAGTCGTGGATTTGGGCTTCGTGAATTCTTTTCATTCTTCCCTTTGGCTCCTCCATAGTGCGAGTCAGTGAAACATTGGTTGTTTTCCACACATCCCTCTTGATGGATGGTTATGATTCTCTGGCATTCAGGATGAACGATTGTCATCTTTTCCCCCTTGCGTTTATGCTATATTACGAGTTAGAAGATCTTATGGGTGTTCAAAGGTTTCAAACCTTTTCTCCTTCGGAGAGTTTGATTCTTGGACCTCTTCAACACTTATGACAAGTGTTACTCCTCCTGAGCTTGGTCTCATGAAGATTTTGATTTCCCACGCACTCCTTTCATTCTAGGGATTTCAATAACTCAGATCCTAGGTATTTCTCGAAGAGAAACCCCTCTTTTGTTCTTATGACTTCTTGAAAATTCCCTTCGAAACTTAGTCGAATTTTGGATCTATGCACTCCTTGCCCCAGATATTTACACAAAGTTTCAGGTTCTTGCAGATGACTGTGCATGCCTTGCACTAGATTCTTTGCACTCCTTGCAAAGGGAAAGTTTCGTGTTACCTCTTCTCAGCTTCGGAACCAAAACAAAATCTGTTAATGCACTCCTTATGTCTTGTGTGAAAACATTTCACCACTCGACAAAATATAAACAATTGAAACTTATCATAACATTCACAGTTCCATTTACTCAAAATGAGATTCACTCATTCATGAAAACCCAATACATAGAATTGCAAACAATTTTCACACCATGCATTGGATCAATTTTCGTTTGTTCGATTCCAAAGTGAAAAATGGTTACAACTGTAAATGAATGACAAAATCTATTGAAATATTCTCCTAAATTCTATTCCAGCCAACTTCGGACTAGAAACTAGCCTCATTCGGGCGTAAAAAACCTCTATTATCACATATGTCTCTTAGGGTTTTTCCTAGCTACTTGTCTATTCTATAACTTAACCTAACGACTATATAGACTAGTTGCATTCCAGATCCGTAGTGGAATCTCCCAGTTCATTCGTAATCATCCAAGCATGTCTCTGAATTTTCCCGGCCTGATTTCAAGTGTGTCCCAAAGATTAATCTTGACGTTGAGTTAAGGAGGATTTCAAAATGTCTGTTATGACTGCGAGTGTTGAGCTCTCATACTAATTCCTTGAAGTTGATAAGTCTTGCTCCACATTATTTCCAACAATGCACCTGCATCAATAAACTTAATCATTTTCTTAACAACATTCACACAAAAAATGGATTAAAATGATAGATTTTGTGAGTTGACGCAAACCCCCCCTTCTCTCCTAGGGGCAGCATGACCTCTTGGTCTAGGATCGATCAAGAAAATGGGTCTAATTGACCCTTCGGGCCTCTGCTAGACCCAAAACCCACTTACACTGGCCCTTTCTCCTAAGGCACAGGTCGTATGAGACCCATAGACCTTCTCCTATACATTGTTCAAGTTTCAATGTCAAATGGGCGCTAACTCCTCCCCGTTAAGCCCTTCCTTCCTTGTGACCACGATTATGACCACGTGCTCGAGTGAAAGGTGCATCGCAATTTCATTTTTTGTTACCCTAGGAGTATTGATACCTTTTTTCACCCAATAGCCGAAATCGCGATGACCCGAGATCTAATGTCCAGATCTTCCCTTGATCGACGACTGTGATCAAGTCATAGTTTCGTGTTTCAAAACTTCAGAGTTCCCTTGCCTCTTTTCTCCCGATATCTGAAATCATTATGCTTCAGGTCTGATGGTCTAGATCCTCCCTCGATCTAACGGTCATGATGATTTCAGGACTTAACATTTCGCGAAGTCGAAAGACTTGTCATCTCCAATCTTCCGATCCCCGAAATGTCAATATTTCACCCTGGATAATCAATGATCCAGATATTTCCTGAGTCCAACGACTCAGATCAAGTAGTGGTTTCACGTCTCATGAATTCTTGGTGCTCTGCTCTTTGATTTCTCCCAAGTGCAAGTCAGTGAAATGCAGGTCGTTCGCCATGCATCCCTCTTGATAAATGGTTCTAATTCTGTTGTGTTCGGATCGAATGGTCGAGATCTCTCATCCTTTGGGCTTACCATTTCCTCAGGTTTAGAAGGTTTTCTGGGTTAACAAAGGTTTCGAACCTTTGTTCCTTTGATAGGTTCGATTCTTGGGTCTCCTTAACACTTATGAAAAGTGTTACCCCTCCTGAGCTTGGTCTTTTAAGGACTTCAATTTCCCACACACTCCTTCCGCTTTCGAAATTTTGATGACTCGGATCCAAAGGATATCTCGAAGAGAAATTCTTCTCACCATCCTGGCGTTCTCCTTTTCTGGCTCTTCGACCTCTTATAAAGTCCCTTCAACACTTAATCGAATCTCGGATCTGTGCACTCCTTGCACCAGATATTTACGCAATGTTTGGATTCTTTTAGATGACTGTGCACACCTTGCACCAGTCTCTTTGCACTCCTTGCAAAGGGAAGGTTTCATGTTATCTCTTCTGAGATTTGGAATCGAAACAGATTTCATCATGCACTACTTTCATTCTGTGTGCACACCTTGCACTATGTTCTCAAAAGAAAAAGAATTGAAACTTATCCTCACATTCATAGTCTCATCTACTCATATGAGGTTCATTCATTCACTCATGAAAACACAAATACAACGAGTTGTAATCAATGTTCACACCCTACATTGAATCAAATTTCCTCTTTTCTATTCATAAGTGAAAATGATTACAACTAAAATAAAAAAACAACAACTGAAACTCCAATTTCCTACTAACTTGCAACTAACATCTACCTTGCATCTAGCCTCATTTGGGTGTACAAAACCTCTATATATCATAGGGATCTTAGGTTTTCCCCCTTAACTATGTTTCTACTCTAATACTATCCTATGAGTATGTTGGATTGGTCACATTCCAGAGTCATAACGGAAACTCCCACTCCACTCACGATTATCTAAACGTGCCTCAAAGGGTAATTTTGGCTCTCGGTTCAAGCGTGCATCAAAAGATAAATTATGGTGCTGAGTTAAGGTGGATTTCAAATATCTATTGCAACTGTCGATGTTGGCTCCTATATAGATTTCTTGACATAAATGGGTCTTTCTCTGTGTGCTTACCAATGATTCTCCTGCATCGTACTCCTATTGAAAAAAATTCATGGACTCCTTTCCATGAGCTCCTGTACTAATTTTCCATGCTTATAGATAGCAGTTTCATTTTCCCAACTAGCATATTCGATTGGGTGTCCCTTCCACTTGACCAGATACTCAAAATAGGTCTTCCTCTTGGTCTTCTTGCCAATCCTATGATCAACAATTTTCTCCATATGTGGCTTTTCTGCTATGGGCATTTTCTTTTTCCACTTGATCTTCTGATCTCTCTGCGTCATCTTTCCTGTAAGGATACAGGTCCAAGATATTGAATATGGGTGATATTCCCACATCATCTAGTATTTCTATCTCATAGGTGTTTGCATTAAACTTCCTCAAGATCTTACATGGTCCTATCTTATTCATATTCATCTTGTTATATGTCCCCCTAGGAAACCTTTCCTTCCTGAGATGTACCAAAACCTTATCTCCTACTTCAAATTTAATTTCTTTGTGATGTTGATCAGCTCTGTGCTTGTATTCCTGGTTAGACCTCTACAACTTGCTTCTGATCGGGCTATGGAGCTTTTGCATGTCTGCAGCAAAATATTTTTCTCCAGTGCTCTTGATCTCACTCAGTTCCAAGTCTCTCAACTCAGATACTACCCTCTGTTCCATTCCATACAATATTTGGAATGGGCTCTTTCCAATGCTCCTGTTTGGCGAATCGTTGTATGCAAATTCTTCTTGTGGAAGAATCTGATCCTACTGATTATGATGTTCAATAACCAGACTCCTCAACAAGTTTCCAAAACTTTTGTTTACCACCTCAGTCTGTACATATGTTTGAGGATGATAAGCTGAGCTGAAGGACAAATATGTCCCCAACTTCTTCCACATTTTTCTCCAAAAGTGACCAACAAATTTTGTGTCTCTATCTAAGAAAATGCTTCTGGGTAGGCCATGAAGTCTTACAACTTCTTTAAAAAACAGATTTGCACCATGCGCTTCATCACTGGTCTTCTGGCATGGGATAAAATGTCCCATCTTTGAAAATCTATCCACCACCACAAATATAGAATCAAATCCTCTTTTTGTTCTTGTTAATCCCAACACAAAATCCATGCTTATTGCATCCCAAGGCCTCTCTAGTATTGGCAATGGTTGATACAATCCAGTGTTTTGTCTCTTCCCTTTTTCATGTTGACAGATTCTACATTTGTTCACAAACTTTATCACCTTTGTTCTCATACCTAGCCAATAGTATGAACTTCTCAATTGTGAAAACATTTTATTATGGCAGAAATGTCCAGCCAATCCTCCACTATGGTTTTCTTTCAAAAGGTTATCCCTCCATTAGGGATGAAGATGTACTTCCCAAATTCACCCAAATCCAACACAGAACTAAGAACAAATGGAACAGTGCAACCTTCTCCAAACTAGTGTTTTCCATTGTTAGAGGCGAAAATCCGGAAACATCCTAGTAACCTAAAGAAAGATAGTGGGTTAGAACTAAGTGAAAATTTGTTCCCTTTGATTCATAATAAACAATAACAATCTCAATTTTAAAATCAATTCATTAAAGCTCATAATTTTAAATAATTTAAACTAACCTAGTTCAAGATATCTTAATAAAAAAAGCTTTTATTAACTCAACCTAGAACCTAAAAACACAATTGATTATAATTAAGTTTAATACTTTAAACTAATAAATATTTAGGAAACTTGAAAACCTTAATGACAAAACCCTAAATAACTTAATTATTTACATAATAACTAACAAATAAACCCTAAAAATAATATTAATGAACATTCAATTCAAATTAAACACTAAACAAATAACAAAATTAACACAATTTAATGTTGTTAAATAATACCTAGATTCTAGTTAATCAAACAAATAATATTAACAAACCTATTAATAAATAAACCCTACTCCTTAAAGTACATATTCCCAATTAATTAAAAATAAGATTAATAAACATTGAACTAATAATAAATTAAAATAAACCTTAAAACCTATAAAACAAAAAGAAAAACCTAAAAAACGTAATCATGAATAATAAAGAACTTTAACAATAAAACCTAGCCAACACCTAGATCTCCCTCCACATCCAGTATTTAATACCAACTCTTCTCATCATTTGAACCTAGACTCATTGTCCTAAAGATGGATCCTGATCTGGATCCGAAACGTTGACAGTCTATTGATAATACTGTGGCCATTCCAATAAATCATGAAAACTCAAACCACATAAATCTTTTCAATCAGGTTATCCCTCATTGAGCATTTTGGTATGCACAATTGATTCCTTTGAACAACAATCCCTCTTGAATCATGTACTTTGTCCATTGGCTTCTATCTCTCAGCATAGGGTTCGCACATGCTTCATATTCTTCCTTGAAGTATGTATCATAACAATACATGTCCTTAAGGTGTTCAAACCCCAAGGTCTTCACCTAAAATTCCTCCATAATCAAACATCTCCTTCTTAATGCATAAAAAACCTTGTTATAATTCCCAACAATATGTTTTATGACAAAAGTAAAATTTTGCATAAACTCAACCCATTTTGCATGCCTCTGATTCAATTTTCCTGCCTGGTTTTGAATTGTAAATCCTGATTGTCACTATACAAGACAAATTCCTATGGGACAAGATAATGTCTCCATTTATTTAAGGCTTATATTATGGCATAAAAATCCTTGTCATACCTGGAGTATTTTCTCTTGTTCTTGTTCAGCTTCTCACTAAAATACACAACAATTCTATTGTCCTGGCTCAAGACTGCTCCAATTGCAACTCTACTTGCATCACATCTCACCTGAAATATCTTTTCAAAAATTGGCAAGACCAGAATTGGTCATTCTGTTAATTTCTCCTTCAGTATATTGAAGCTCTTCTCGGCTTCCACTATCCATTTAAAAGACTTGTTCTTCTTCTTCACTGTATCCATCATTGGCGCACAAATTCCACTGAAGTATCTGATAAACTTCATATAGAAGCTTGTTAATCCATGGAAGCTTCTTACTTGAAACATGCTCCTTGGTGACGATCATTCTTTGATTTCTTTCACCTTCTCTGGATCCATCTTCAGTTCATTTGAAGAGATCACAAAACCCAAGTAAATGAGTTTTGTCTTCATAAAAGAGGGCTTCTTCAGATTTATCAGCAACTTCTCCTACTGTAGTCTCGTCATCACTAATGTCATGTGCCTCGAATTCTCTTATTTAGTCATTGTAAAGATCAGTATATCATCTAGATAAACAACCACAAAATTTCCAATCAAATCTTTTAGTATTTCATTCATCAGCCTAATGAAAGTACTTGGGGCATTTGTCAAGCCAAATAGAATAACAAGCCACTCATAAAAACCTTCATTTTTCTTAAAGGTTGTTTTCCACTCATCACCTTCTCTCATTTTGATCTGTTGATATCCACTTTTCAAATCTATCTTAGAAAAGAAATTTGCTCCACTTAATAAATCCATTAAATCATCCATTCTTGGTAAGGGAAATCTATACCTGATGGTGATCTTGTTAATGGATTTTGAGTGTGTACACATTCTCCATCCTCCATCCTTCTTTAGACTCAACAAATTTGGTAATACACATGGACTCAAGCTTTCTTTGACCAAACCCTTGTCTACCAATTCCTGGACTTGGTTCTCCACTTCCTCATTCTCTTGAGGTGTCAATCTGTATGCTAATTTGTTTGGAAGACTTGCTCCTGGTATCAAGTCAATATGGTGACTGATACTTCTGATGGGTGGAAATGAGTTAGGCAGCTCATCCACCACTATGCCAACAAATTTATCCAACAATTCCTGAACTTCTTCAGGAAAGTCATCCATTGAAGTACTTTTAAGGATAACTTTGGATTTCCTGAGCACAACAAACTGCATATCTTGTTCTTCATTGACTTACTTCACGAGTTCCTTCCCACTCATGAGAGTTATGCTTGTGTTGGCTTCCTCTTTCACTTTATTCTCCTCTATTGGCAACAACATGTGTGTTCTACCATTTTTCTCTAGGGTGTATATATTTTTCCTCCCATCATGAATGACATTTTTGTCAAACTGCCATGGTGTTCCCAATAGAATATGGCATACATCCATGGGATTTACATCACATAGTATTTTATCTCTATATCCTCCTATATTGAATTCAACCAAGCATTGTTTAGTAACCATTACTTGGTGTCCTTTCTGGAACCATGAGACTTTGTATGGATTCAAGTGTGCATTGTATCCAGCTCCAATTTCCCCATCATCTCTGTAGATACTAAGTTTTTGGTGCTCCCACTGTCGATTTTCACCTTGCATACTATGTCTTTAGTTTTTCAAGTTGTTTTGAAAATATTGTTGCTCTGCACCGGCTCCTCAACTTTTTCCTCTAGTTTTAAGAGAAACTTTCCTCAACATCAGGGATCTTCCATCCTCTGCTCCTTCTTCTTCAACATCTCCTCGTTGTGATTCTAAAATGTGATATTCACCTCCTCCTTCTTTATTTTTCTCGGGATAGTCCCAATACATGTGCACTGTCTTTCTATAGGCATAACATCTTACTTCTCCTCATCCTCTGGAAGAATTTCTTCCACCACTCTTCCTTTCTCATGAACTTCCTCCTATTTACGAGTGATTGTGTGGTTTCTAAGTCTTTTCGTTAGACTTATGTGCTCTGTCATGGGTAAATACATTACTTTTTCTCAAGGATGAGATTTTACCTCTCCCTTACTGGCTTTGTTTTCTAGCCAACTTCTCCTATGCCTTCAGCGCAAATTGATAAGCATCCTCCACTGTTCTTTATGACATCATGATAAGATCATCCTAGATTTTGTATCTTAGGCCATTTATATATTTGGAAACTTTTTCCTCATCTCTCTCCCTCTATCTAGTTCTGATGTTCAGCCTATAGAACTCCTTTCTGTACTCCTTGACTATCATCCCTTTCTTTCTCAAATTCTGCATCTTCCTGAACAGATTAATTTGATAGTCTTTAGGCATGAACTTAGCCTTTAGCTTGACAACCATTCTATCCGAACTCTTTATCTTTTTCTTTCCTTTGCTTCTCGTCTTAGCCTGTAGTTCATCTCACCACAGTGATGCATGTCCTTTTATCCTATTGACATCCTGTTTCACCTTTCTCTCTTCATCGACATCTTCATAGTCGAAATGCTTGTCCATGGAACTTAACCAATATAACATCTCCTCGACATCTAAATTTCCTTCATACATTGAGACCTCTATCTTGGCTCTACCTCCCAATATAGCAACTGCTCTCAACAATCATTCCTCAGAAACATCCTCTCATGTAGCTTCTTCGATGACATTGTCGCCCATTTCTTCTTCATTTTCTACATCGCTGACGTATCCAGTGTCATGTTCTCTCCTTTGTGTTGCCTCCATTGCTTCTAATATTGCACAAAGTTCTTTCATTTCCCTTTATACATCTCGATTGGCTAAAGGTTTCTCTCCTCATCTCCTTGGAAGAATTGTGTTGACTCTCTGTCACACACAAAGAGTACAATTTTCACTTCTTTTGTCTCCTTCGCCTGAAACCTATAAGCAAAAATCATCTCTGATACCACTTGGTACAAATCACCCCTTCTCTCCTAGGGGTTGTACAACCTCCCTGTCTAGGATCGATCAAGAAATTGGGTCTGATTAACCCTTCAGGCCTCTGCTAGACCCAAAACCCACTTACACAGGCCCTTACTCCTAAGGAACAGGTCGTATGAGACCCACGAACCTTCTCATAGACGTTGTTCAAGTCTCAATGTAAAACAGGCTCTAACTCCTCCCTACTAAGCCCTTCCTCCCTTGTGACCATGGCTTTGACCACACACTCGAGTGAAAGGTGTGTGGTGATTTTGTGTTTTGCGACCCTGGGAGCATTGATACCTCCGTTCACCCGATAGCCAAAATCGCGATGACCTGAGATCTACAGTCTAGATCTTCCCTTGATTTAAAAATACGATCAATTCGACATTTTGTATTTTGTGACTTCGGAGTTCCCTTGCCTCCATTCTCCTGATAGCCGAAATCATGATGCTTCAGGTCGAACGGTCCATATCCTCCCTCGATTCAATGGTCATGATTATTTTGGGACTTAGCGTTTTGCGAAGTTGAAAGAATTGTCACCTCCAATCTTTTGATCCTCGAATTGTCGATATTTCACTATGGACAATGAACGGTCCAGATCTTTCCTGAGTCCAACGACTCAGATCAAGTCGCGGTTTCACGTCTCGCGAATTCTTGGTGCTCTACTCTTTGACTTCTCCCAAGCGCAAGTCATCGAAATGTTGGTCGTTCGCCACGCATCCCTCCTGGTGGAGGGTTATGATTGTCTTGTGTTTGGATCAAATGGTTGAGATCTCTCCTGCTTTGGGCTTACTCCTTCCTCAGGTTTAGAAGGTTTTCTGGGTGTCCAAAGGTTCTGAACCTTTGCTCCTTCAACAGGTTTGATTCTTGGGCCTCCTTAACACTTATGAAAAGTGTTACCCCTCTTGAGCTTTGTCTTTTAAGGAATTTTATTTCCCACACACTCCTAGCACTTCAAAAATTTCGATGACTCGTATCCGAAGGATTTCTCGAATAAGAATTCTTCTTTCCCTCCTGGCATTCTCCTTTTCTGGCTCTTCGACTTCTTGTAAAGTCCCTTCGACACTTAATCAAATATCGGATCTGTGCACTCCTTGCACCAGATATTTACACAATGTTCGGATTCTTGCAAATGACTTTGCATGCCTTGCACCAGTCTCTTTGTACTCCTTGCAAATGGAAGGTCTCATATTATCTCTTCTTATCTTTGGAATCGAAACAGATTCTGTCACACACTCCTTGCGTTCCGTGAGCACATCTTGCACTACATTCTCATAAGAGAAACAATTGAAACTTATCCTCACATTCACAGTCTCATCTACTCATATGAGGTTCATTCATTCACTCATGAAAACACAAATACAACGAATTGTAAGCAATTTTCACACCATACATTGAATCAAATTTCCTTTGTTCTATTCATAAGTGAAAATGATTACAACTGAAACAAAAAACAACAACTGAAACTCCAATTTCCTACTAACTTGAAGCTAACATCTACCCCGCAGTCAGCCTCATTTGGACGTACAAAACCTTTATATCTTAGAGGGGTATTAGGGTTTCCCCCTTAACTTTGTGTCTACTCTAATACTATCCTATGACTATCTTGGATCGATCACATTCCAGAGTCATAATGGAAACTCTCACTCCACTCGCGATTATCTAAACGTGCCTCAAAGGGTAATTTCGACTCTGGGTTCAAGCATGCCTCAAAAGATAAATTCTTGCACTGAGTTAAGATGGATTTCAAATATCTGTTGCAACTTTTGGTGTTGGATCCTATATATATTCCTTGACATTGATGGGTCTTTCTCTTCGTGCTTGCCAATGATGCTCCTGCATCATGAATCAACTAAGGAGATAACAAGACCTATTACTAGCTTTGTCAATGTATTTATTTCCTTCATTGAATTCTTTCTTGGAAGCTTAACATTCAATTTTGGACATTGTCACTCAATTTTGAGTGTGGTTTATGCAATGTGAATGCATTTATTTCCTTCATTAAGTTCTTTCATGGAAACATAGCAGTCACTTTTGGACATGGTCATTCAGTTTTG
>ML776977.1:391156-435850 GCA_009831015.1 Picea engelmannii
TCATTTATGTCCCTACGCATTTCTTCACCTTCATCAAGAGTCCAAGTAGGATTTTCTGGAGGCTTATTTGGTGTAGAAGTTCCCTTTTTGGGTGGCATGTTGGCCGAGTATCACTTTTGAACCTTGATTTTGAGGTGGTTCTAATAGAAAATATTTGTTCTATTGTATCTCCCAAGTTTCAGCCCTTCTGGGTATGAATCTTTCCCTTATGTATTTCTCTAATATGTCTTCTCTGTAATGCAACAGGTCTGATCAAAATTGGATGTGCCAAGTGGAATTTACGGTAGCTTCCCCACAACTTGTCGATTTTTTGCCTTTCCAGGAGATCTCACTTGTATAGTATGCCCTGCACAAAATAATTGATATACAATTCTGAAACTCACACCCAAAATAGTACAGACTGTCCAAGATCCAATGCAATCAGTCCCACTCAATTTGGATACTCTAGGAAGAAGTTATGATTGTTTTACCCAAAACACCTTCTTGAGACTAGTCAATAGGACTAGTCAAATACCCTATCTTACACAGGGTGTATCTACAAATTTAAGATGAAACAAAATCTGAACTTGTTACCACAGCTAGAATTCTAATTTCTGTAAATTCCCTCCGGAGTTAAGGGTCTGAAACGTCACAGAAAATATTTTATAGCGAAAATCCCACAATGACTCATTTCAGGATGATTCTAGAACCCAATATTGTACAAGTTATATCTCCAAACGTATAAGGCCTCAGGAGCTGAATTTTTAACCCAACGTACCTTGATCTGTATTATAAATACCCTCCAAGCTGCTCTTTCTGAAACGTTGTAGAAAAAAAATTATAGCGAAAATTCCACGGTGTCTCAGATGTAGCAGCGAAACCCCAAGACCTTGAGCTCTGATACCATATGTTAAGAACCAAACATCAATATAGCATAGAAAAAGCTCAGGAAAAGTACTCAACATCTTGAAAAAGAGATAATTTCAGATAATAAGCCTCTTCGAGGGGGCAACCTCCTTTTACCCCACTTAAATGTTCAAGTCCAAGATGATTCAAAATTAAAATGTCTCCTTGGTATATATAGGAGACTAGGAGGTTTAATGGCTTAAATCCGACATAAATAAAATAACATTACTAATCTAAATTAAAACTAATGGCCTAAAGCCGACATAAATAAAATAACATTACTAATCTAATATGCCCCCATTATGTGGTAATGAGCCAATATTAGGGCTTAACAGAATGTCATTCATCTATGTAAAGGATTGCAATCTCACAAATCAGAGGTGTGCAAAGTAATAAATGCACAAAATTGAAGAAACACAGAAACATAAAATTACATAAACGTATTGAGTATCCTAGCAAATGGATTCAAGCTATTCCATGATCAAGGGTTCTTCAATCAAACTTACAATATTAAAATAATCAATCCATGACATATATATGTGATGCAAATAGTTATTTCATCATCCATTCTCTAATAGTGAAACCTTTTTCATAAAAAAACTTACTAATGAATTGTAATATGAGAGAGGCAAGCAAGCATGGGTACTTGAGACAAGGAAGACTTCATCCAAACTAAATAAAAAATGGAAGCGTTGAACCATGAAAAACAATAAAGTCGAACAAGAAAAGTAGTTTTTATAGGTGAACAACATTTTCTGGCACACAAATCTAGAGTTGGAGACCCTTGATCCATCAAAACAAGTGAGTTTTTGTTGGATAACCATATATAAAAGATGTTCAACTGCAATGTAATGGTTTGAATGTGGTTGATGAAAGATAAAGGTTTCTAGGGTGTTGGCTATTTAGGGTTTTGGGAATGGAAAATTTTCCTTTTTTTTGTTGTTTGTCTCAGACAGTATCCATTTGCACTATCTTCAATGAACCTAAAAAAAAGAAAAAAATTCTCAAGGAGTCTCCATTTGTAGTGTCTTCAATGAACCTAAAACAAAGAAAAAAATTCTCAGGCAATCTCCATTTGTAGTGTCTTCAATGAACCTGAAACAGAGAAAACAATTAATGCTACTTAAGAACTAGGCAAGAGAATGGTAGAGCATCTAATCTTGGAATAGAGATCACTTAGATGGATATCCAGTTGGAATAACGTACAAATTAGTTGTAATAGGTTGTCATTGGAACCACAAGAATTTATTGTTGGAATAAGGTTATGAGTTAGTTCTAGGGTGTCTTATCTATTATCAGAATTAATTCATGGATATAGAGAATTTTAATATTCGTATAAATATGTAACTGGTGTGAAGTAATGATATATGAGAAATGTATTATTCTCTATTTTCTATTTTGGTATCAGAGCGTGTATTGACTTAAATCCCTCACGAGATGGCTAGGAAGGTGTGAAAGAGATGTGAGGTTGGCCCCATGTACATAGATTAGTATAGGTGTGTGTGGATTTATGGTGTGTGATAAAATATTGTTGTTTGTTTGTGCTGCAGTCGTGAGTGTATGCTCAGATAGTTATGGAGGTCATTCAAAGCATGGTACCTAGGAACATTATAAATATGGTCATGGCAGCTCAGTAGTTAAAGATTTCCAAAGTTGGATGGGCGATGAAAATAAATAATTTACTTATCAGATTGCAAATTTCTTGAGTGGTGTGCAAATATGTGGTGAAAGTGTGTTATGTTTTATGTATATTTATTATTTGCAAAATTCAATTAATGCAGAACCACAAAGAACACTCCAATTATCGAATAGACTAACATAATTAAGTGAGTGGTTCTTGACACATTATGGTGTGGAGAGAACCTATAGTTGATTTAGTTATGTCTAAGTGTGTTATACTCAAGAGCATTAGTTACAGGTTGTTCTTAATAAGTTCAATCTCATGTGACCCGTTATTTTTATGCAAGGTCAAGTTGTATAATTGAGTGTTGAAAATATTTTGTATTTAGAATGCTATCCTATATAACTGGTGAATATCGCAGAGGATCGTGTAGGGTGGCAGTTCCATAGAATGATTCAGTATTGAGATTTTCCTTCGGGAGGTCAAGAAGCATTAGTTTTACACGTACATCAATGATGGTCAGAAGCATTTTTACTTTAAATGATTCAAGTGGGAAGCTCTAAAGTGTGGTGAAGAAAAGAGTGTCAAAACCACACAAAAATTAATATTGTAATTTTTTATTTAGTATTGTAAGTTTTATAGAGTTTACATCTAAGTGTGTTGTGTATTGTAGAAAACTATTTTCTCCATTAAAGGGTGGAGTTGGAATAATGTCGAAATTAGTTGTAATAGGTTGTCATTGGAACCACAATAAGTTATTGTTGGAATAAGGTTCTGAGTTGTTTGTAGGGTATCTTATCTCTTATTAGAATCCTAAATCCACAATTCACTGATCTAGAGAATTCTACTATTAGTATAAATATGTAACTGGTGTGAAGCAATGGTGGATTTTGTTGTGTGAAAAATCCTTCTTCTCTATTTTTTATTTTATCCTCCTTGGAATTTACTAGACAACCATGATGTGAATGTTGATAACATAGATTAGTGTTGACTGGGGGAAGTGAAAATTAGTGTAACACCTAGAGGTAGATAAAGATGTATAGAGAAGGATGTATATTAGGAAAATAGTGTGAGATGACTTATTGACCTCATTGTGAGACCAAGATTAAGATGACAATATCTAAAAATATTTAGAGAGTGGCTTTAACACCCAAGTATTCTTGAAATCCATGTGAATATTACTCACCTTTCTTCAATGGGTGTGGGAGTTCAAAATCTAGGACTTTTTGAAGGTGCTTGAAACCCTTGATGAAAGAGGCTTTATTCCAGTATCTAGGGTTTTCTAGAATCACTTCAAACCCTTCATGGCCAAGGCATTCTTTTATTTCCATTTTATTTAGGCTATGTATGTGAAATAAATATTCTCAATTATTAGCATATATCAGGTCATAAATGTTGGGTAGATCACCTACCCCTCTTACTTGTCTAGGGCCTAGAGTTACTCTGATTTGGTTTTTCATGAGTAGTGTAGGAGTGTCACCATCTCGGGTTTGTTCACATAGTTTTTTTCCATTACAAGGTAGGATTTTGATGGTTGAATGTACTAAGTCAACATTTTCTTGAACACCAATAACTTATATAAGAAATTAGTGAAGTAAGAGCCCCAAAGTCTAATCGTTCAAAGGATTTTTTCTCTCCTAGAGAATATTTCTGCATACTACACATATCCATATTGCATAAAAAATCATTATCAATTTATATTTGTTCTACAGTGTGTCCTTTCCCAATGTCATCCTCTTTAGAAAAAAATTATCTAGAATCTATAGCTAGATCTACCATTAAAATGGGTTAGAGGGGTGGAGGAAGATATTCACCTTGTGAACTATTATGAAAACACCTTCCCAAAAGATGAAATCTTTGATAACTACTCTAGTATTTCGATGTTGGTGGAAAGGCTTTGTATGGCCTTGGGGGATAAAGGGTCCAATATAGTGCTAATCCAAACTTAAGAAAAGTGGTTCATTTGATAATATGGCAGAAGGTACTATGGTTCCACAATGTGGTACCTTTTTGCAAGAGTACTATTATAATATAGATCATTCTTTGGGGGATGTTCACAAATATCTTTGGAAGGAGACGATGGAGATACTATGTGTAGAGCAAAGACATCTAGTTTTGGGGTCTTGGAAGAATTAATTATCGAAACTATGAAGCCTTCTCAATACTCATTTGTTTTGTTCCATGAGTTGGATGATGGAAAGGATAGGGTTTCATAGGTAGGAGATGGTGGTTTTATAGGTGGGAAACTAGAATTACAACAATTTTAAGGACAAACATGGGTGAAGGAGGTGAAGGGAAAGAAGAGGTAGAATGTGGTGAAGAATGAGGGAGTGGAATTTCCTTGTTGTTTGTTGAAGATATAGGTTATTTGGGAGAAAAGACTCTAGTAGGGAAATTAATGGGTCACTTGAAGTTGGAACAACTTGGTATTTGGATTCAATAGACATCAGGTCCCATTCTTGGTTAGATTCCATCCTTTGACCTTAATTATGGGGGTTTGTTATGGTTCTTATTCAATTATGAGGAAAAATCTCTATTAATTATTAAAGGAGCATGGTACATGTATAGTTCATTCCTATCCATGAAGCCATGGAATCCTTTATTTGATTCCAAAGATGATTTTATGGATAAAATCCAAGTCTAGGCGAGCTTACCCACCTTACCCATGTAGATCTAGATAGTACATGCCCTAATAGTTATTGGAAATTTTCTTGGTAAGACACTTCTAATTGATGATAGTTTTTTGACTAGTAATGTTAGGTCTATGGAGATATTCCTAGTGGAGATAGATGTCAATATTAGTCTTTATGGGTGGTCAAAAGTATTCCCAAATTATCATGATCAGAAATTATCATTTAGATTCACAAGGTGTCATGCATATGTCCACGTGTGCAAGGAGTATGAAAATGTTTTCTTCAAAAAGGTTTGGCAAAAGAAGGAGATCACATTGAAAATTAAGGTAGGGAGGGTAATCATGTCGACTAGATATAAAGGGAATATGCTCAGGACCAAATCTTGGAAATTTTTGGCTTGGTCAATGTCCTAAAGGGAAACGTTTAGGATATGGGGGACAATATAGTGAATGAGGACATGCTTAGAGTCGTTATATATATGTCAGAACTTCTAGGAGATTTCCTATATATATTTGAATTCCACCTTTATTTTTCTCATTCCAAAAGTGGGTTATAGGTGTATCTCCCTATGCAACTACATTTACAAAATTATTTCCACAGTTATTGTAGTGAGATTGAAGATTGTCCTCTCAGAAGTAATCTCTCCTGAGAATTTTGGCTTCATAGAATAAATTCATATACATGAGGCTATAGGATCATCAGAAGAGGAACTACACACTATCAAAACCTCACACATTCCAACAACAATGATAAATATAGATCTTTCTAAGGAATATGATAAGGTCTCATGGTTGTAACTTTTCTTACTCTTAATTCACATATTTTTCTCACTTCTTTTGGTCAAGCGGATTATGGGATTTGTGACTGTGGGGGGATACATGTAGAGGAAAGGGGGAGAAGTAGAGGGGTATGGGGGATAATCCAATAGGGAGGGTGAGGCAATATGAAAGGGGGGAGGTGCAGAGGTGATAGAGAGACAAAGAAAAGAGGGTGATAGGTAAGTTTAGTAATAAAATCATATGTGCACTCTAGAAATTTCCTCGTCTCTAGAACACACGTGTATTATAGAATTTGTGTTCACATGCATTCCTTTCATTTAAAAAAAATAATCTACAAGACTGACTATTTTAACCTACATGTTCACTAATTTGGTTTCCTCATATTTGATTTGCAATGTTGGTTAATCAATCATCACCAAATTTCTTTAATTCTTCAAGTGGGTTAGACAATGTTTCCCACTTGCACCCTATATATTTCTTTTGGTAGTATTGGGACTAAGTAGAGCCATTGATGAAGCTAGGAGAATGAGGATAACAAGATGTGTGAGAATAGGATCTGGGGCACTCACACATTTATTGTTTGTGGATGATGTTCTAGTACTTTGTTTTTGATCAAAAAGAGAGGGTCAACATTTCAAGAACATTTTAAGTTTTTATATAAAGGCTACATGCAGGAAAATAAATGAGAATAAGTCTACAGTTTATACAATTGTCTTGGAAGGTATTCAAGATTTGGGTTCTGATATTGGAGGGTGATTACATTTTCAAAACTTAGACATGTCAGAAGGATTTAAATCTTTGGATTTACTCTTAAGCCATATTTCTATAGAAATGTAGATTGGTAGTGGTTTCTATCTATAATAAAAAAACACATCTATTTTTGGTGCAACAAGTGGCTCTATAGCAGAGGTAGATTTTTTCTTATACAATTAGTGCTAGAAGCTATTATAGTGTACAAGCACACCCTAGCTCATATATCCAAAGCTATTCTTGAAAAAATCAGAAAGTTTTGTTTTAATTTTCTATGGAAAGGGAGTAATGAGTACAAAGGGAATCATCTAGTTAAGTGGCATATATCTTCATCTCCAAAGGCCCTCGGGGGTTGAGGGGTGAAGAACATTCATTTATTTGGTAAAGATGTGGAATAAAAATTATTATAGAATGTCATCAAAATGAATAATGGCAAATAATAATAGCATACTAGGAGAATGAATACATTTGTGTTATACCTTATTCTATCCTCCCAACAATATCTATACATTTCTAACATATTCAAAATAACACTTTATGCCTATACAATATGGAATATATTTCTTTCATTTTTTAGAATTTTAAATCCCTCAATACGATCTTGAGAATTGTTACTTTTTTAATTAGCAAATCTACTGTCGAATAATCAATCAAGTTGAATGGTGGAAGGGATTTTAAGAATAAGGGGTGAAAAAATAGATTGATTTTTTTGTGAAATAATTAATATTATGTGAATGACAAGTGAGAAAACTACATAATATAATCAAATAATTTATAGGTTAAGTGTGGAAGAATATAAATATAATATCAACCAACATAAATCTATATTAACTCTTTATCTATCATGTGATGATATTACTGAGCTTATCTCGATTATAGATTCACGCATCCAATGGATATGGAGAAAATTCAAGTGTTGACTTTTCTCCATGCATGTTGGATGCCCCAAATATACAATCTATATAAGGATGTCGTACTTAGAGTCATTTTTCCATCCATCAACTATGGATAAAGTTATCCTACTTAGTGTGATTCTTTCATCCAAAAACTATAGAGAAAACTAAACCATTGAATTTTTTACATTCCCATTGGATGCCCTGTATATGAAATCGAGATAAGGATTCCCCACTGAGACTGATCATATCCCTTGAACCTTTTCTCAAGATTTTTCAATATAATTTTTTTTTTCACTTCAAACTACTTGATCCCTCTCATTTCATGATAGATCAAGTGTTAAGATAGATCAACATTGATTGTGTGTGTGTGTGTGTCACTTGTCACCATGTTGAGCATAGAAGGAATTACACATCTCCCTCATATTGAGCAGCACACTATTGAAATGTTTCAATCATAAGAAATCTCTCTCTCTCTCTCTCTCTCTCTCTCTCTCTCTCTCTCTCTCTCTCTCTGTATATATATATATATTTGTGGCCAACATTGAAATGCTACATGTCAACTCCATGTTGAACTTGGAAGGAATTACAAACCTCCCTCAAAGGAAATAAGAACAAACCAAAAACAAATAATAATTTACTACATAAGTATAATTGCATATTTATTCTGAATAAGAATAAACATTCTACATTTTTACCTTTTTTAGTTAGCCATAAGTGGAATTTGTCGCATCCATTGTTAGTGAAATTACAATTTTGAATGGATGAAATTGTTTTTTTTTAATGAAAAATGGATGTATACACTAGAATACCCTTATTTCCCCTAGTGCAACTAGATTTTACAATGTTAACTTCTCATATTTCATATTTCATCAATCCATAATTATTTTTAACCAAAAAACAAATCCCTTTTTTGTTATTTTGAATGTTGGAAAAAATATCAATTCATTAGGTTTAGATTGTTAATACAAAAGAACTAATCTAGAATAAATGAAATTAGAAAAGTGATGTAAATATGTTGAGTCTCCTAAAAACATTAACTAATAAGTATATGTGAAATGATACTTATCTATACAAACTTGAAATATCAAATTCCATTAATAAGGTTCTTACCAATTTTGCATGAATGGTGTCGTTTGCATGAATGGTTCCCAACAAGGAAACCAGATATCCCTATTCCCATATATCGATCAATTGAAACATAAAAAAATTAGGTTTCCAAGGTGTGAGATCCCCCTCACATGGCTATCCTAAGAAATTCAACATTTTAGATCAACTGAACAATAAAAAAATTAGGTTTCGAAGGTGTCACATCTCACTCACGTGTCCATATCAAGTAAGTGAACAACTTGGAAATGTTAATTTTCATGGATCAATTGAATGATAAACAAATTAGGTTTCCAAGATGTGAGATCCCACTCAGATGTCCATACCAAGAAAGTCAACAACTTGGACATGTTAAGTAATTTTCATATCACTGGTAGGTATCATAACAAGTAAATATTTTGACATTGTCATTCATTGTGATATACATATCCATAATTTATGCATCATGCTTTATTTATCCATGCTTGATATATAGGGAAAATGATCACTATATATCTGTAAATCCAATTCATTCGGACACTATATCTATGTAAATCAAAACCTAATGTAACACACTTCTTAACAACACTGCAATTCCCAGTACCATTATATATAATTTATCATATTATATATAAATGAGTTAACACCTAACCAATTTTAATAATTACTTGTGGCTCTAAGATATCAAAGCACCCATTTCATTGCTACCCAATGCTCTTTACCTGGATTTTCCATGTATCTACTGACAACACCAACTACATGTAAAATATATGTTCTAGTACTCACCATCGCATACATCAAACTTCATAGTGCATTAGTATATGGTACATGAGACATATAATCCTTTTCTTCATCATTACTAGAACATAAACCTGAAGAAAGATTGAAATGGGAAGCCAGAGGGATCTGTACAAGTTTCACATTATTCATATCGATTCTCATAATTATTTTCTCCACATAATAATATTTTGATAACAACAACTTACCATTTTTCATGTCTCTGTGTATCTCCATGCCCAATATTTGTTTTGTTGATCCTAGATCCTTCATATCAAATTCCCTAGATAACTGATCCTTTAACCTATTGATTTCGACTATACCTTTTTTTTCCACAATCATATCATCAACATATGACACCAAAATAATGAATATTCTATTTTCCAACTTTTTAAACTAACAAGGTGATCATATTCACTTCTTGTAAAATTTAGGCTCACCATGAAGGAATCAAACTTCTTGTACCATTTCCTAGGAGACTGTCTCAGGCCATACAATGACTTCTTGAGTTTTCAAACAAATCTCTTATTGTTATCTTGAACAAACCCTTTTGCTTGTTCCATATATATATCCTCATCCAAATATCCATGTAGAAACATTATTTTAACATCTAGCTACTCTAACTCAATATCAAGTAAAGCACCTAGTGCTAACAGAACACAAACTAAAACAAGCTTCACAACTAGTGAAAATATTTCATGAAAACCAATACCTTCCTTTTGAGAATACCCTTTTTCTACCGGTCTTTCTTTATACCTTTCAACTTTATCATCAATGCCCTTTTTCAATTTGTAGACCCACTTGTAGCCGACAACCTTCCTATCCTTTGGAATTTCTACCAAATCCTGTGTTTTATTCCTCTCTAAGGCATCCATTTATTGTTTCATAGCATTTTTCCATTGAGAACTTTTAGATACCTTAATTTATTCCTAAAAACAACTAGGTTCTCCATCAATAGAAACCAAAGCCACAGATGAAACATAATCGACATAGCTTGTAGGAGGATTCCTGACCCGTGTAGATATCCTTAAAGATGGTTGAGGAATATCCTCAGTTTGTTGGATATTTTTTACATATTCACCTTCTTCTTCTGGACCTTCTTCATGCTCCTCCTTTTCTGAAGATGGTTGAGTTTCCAACTGAATTTGTTGAACTTCTAGTACATTATCTTGTCTCACTTCAAAATCTATTAGTTCTGATTTTAAGTGTGAGGATTCATCGAATACAACATATCTTCTTTTGATGAGTTTGTCAGAAGTAGGATCCCACAATTTATACCCCTCAACTCCATCGCCATAACCAACAAAGACATATCTCTTTGATCTAGGTTCTAACTTAGAGAATTGATATTTAGAAATAATAGCTTAAGCATCACAACCAAATATTCTCAGATTTAAAAAATTACATGAATGAACTGTCCATACCTCTTATGGAATCTCATATTTTATTGCTGCTCATGGTGACCAATTTATCAAATATCATGTTGTAAGAGCTACTTCTTCCCACAATTCTTGTTGCAACGTGGTATCACTGAGCATGCTCCTTTCCCTCTCTAGAAGAAACCTATTCATGCATTCAACAACACCATTCTTCTAAGGAGTTTAAACTGTGGTATTATGTCTTTGTATCCTAGCTTCCTTGCAATAGTTCTCAAATTCTACATATGTGAACTCACCTCCATTATATGCTCTTAAAAACTTGATTGACATGTCAATTCTCTTTTCAGCGAAAGCTCTGAATTGCTTAAAAGTATTAAATACATAATCTTTTCTTTTAAGTAAATAGACCCAAACCTTTCTAGAGTAATCTTCTATCAATGCCACAAATTATGACGATCCTCCAAAAGAAACTGTAGGGGATGGTACCCATACATATAAATGAATGTAATCAAGGATACCTTTTCTTATATGTCTTCTTGTTTAAACTTCTATCTACATTGTTTTCCAAAAACACAATACTTGTAGAAATTCAAATTCAAAAACTCTAAACTTATAAGTCACTTACGATCAATCAATACCTTAAGCACTTTCTCGCTCATATGACCCAAACATTAATTCCATAAACGAACAGATTCAGTTGCACCTTCATATGCTACCACTTCTTGATTTATTTTTGTCCTTCCTTCAAGCTGATAAAGGTTCTCGATCCTCTTTGCCTTCATGACTACTAATATGCCTTTGGAAACCTTAAGTACTCCACCTTGATTTGTACACATGTAACCAAAAAAATATAGAACTCATAAAAAATTCAAGTTCTTTCTAAGTTTGGGTACATTCCTTACATATGTTAATGTTATTACAGAACCATCATGCATTTTAATATGGATGCTACCAACTCCATAAATTTTACAAGAAAAATCATTTCCCATAAAAACAACACCATCATCAATATATTGGTAAGTTGAGAACCAATTTCTATGAAGACACATGTGGCTGGATGCACCAAAATCTAACAATCAATGCTAATGTTGATGTTGATTTGAAACATCAAAATTAGACAATACCTCATCAACCATACCTAAACGTGAACCTAAACTTGTTTCAGCTAAATTAGCTTCCTTTGCTTCTTTTGTGGAGTCCTCTTTGGATGCATTCTATATTTTCCAACAATCCTTCTTGAGATGCCCATATTTGCCAAAGAACCAACATTTTTGCTTACTCTTCTTTCCTTTTGAATTAGACCTTGATCTACCCCTATGATTATTCCCTCTTTCTGTAGATCAACCTCTGACCACCATTGCTTCTGTTGTTGAGGTTTCTTTATTGGATCCTCTCCTCTTCTCCTCAGAAAACAAAGCTCCCACAACAGTTTCATAATCAATGGCATCTATTTAGATAAACCACGTATATGTGACCAGATGATCTCAAGACTCTGGAAATGAACACAATAAGGTAACTTATTTGTCCTCATATTCATGATTTACTTCCATACTAGATAATTGACAAATTAGAGTATTGAAAACATTCAGGTGACCATGAATTTTTGTACCTTCTTTCGTCTACAAGTTGTACAACTGCCTCTTTAAGAAGATTTTGTTCATCAAGTAATTTTTCATATACAAACTCTCTATTATTTTCCACAAACCTTGGGTTTTATCCCTCCAACGATGTTAAACAACACTTCATCTGCCATACACAAACGAATGGTATTGAGGGCTCTTGCATCTAGATATTCTCCATCCTCGTCTGTCATGCTTTTCAGTTTTTTTTACTTTCCCACCAAATACTTTTGTAATCTTTATTGCACAAGAAAATTCCACATCTTGAGCTTCTATAGCTCAAATTTATTCTTTTCACTGAATTTCTCCACCTCAAACTTAGAACTTTGCACTTTTTCCATTAGCAGAAAACTCCAAAACCATTAATTATAAAACTAATCCTCCTTAGAAAACTAGGGAGAAACAATATTATATATGAAATCCCACAATATTTAATTAAAAGGTTTAACACAAATATTTAATATATAAACCTTTTATTAAAACGATAAAGGATCCACCTTTTAAAATAATATTTCAATACACATCCTCCACCAACTTATTCCTAAAACCAATCCTTTAAGCACAAAATATAAAAATAGTCACCTTTTCATACTTCCTATGCATAATAAAACAAAAGAGGTAATTTTCATACCATGCTTTCGTAAAAGACCTTTAATTTTTGTAGTGTTTCACCCTAGACAAGGATGGCATGCGACAATTTCAAGATTGTCATAGTTTTGAATATGGATAGCTTGAAAAACAAATCTTGTGACACTATTTTGAAATTATCACATTGTGTACTATGTGTTACATGTGATGCTTTGCAAAAATTGAAAATTTTGCAAGTGTGCCTGCGACTGTCGCACTGTGTGACAGGGAAAGCCTACGATAATGTAATAAAACCTATCCTAGGACGATCCACTCTAACTAGTTGGCTTGTTTAACTTGCTTTGTTATCCAATGATCTGATTCTCTTCTCCTTTGCTCTCATATCCTTCAACTTTGCGCTCTGATACCACTTGTTAGACAACGAAAGAAGAAACATAACAATATTATAATTAAAAAGAGATTAAAACCGAGATTAAATGATAACAACAACAATAATCACATGATTGACACAAAGATTTATGTGGAAACCCAATACGGGAAAAAACCACGGGGAAATGATAATAGATATTATCATTATTCAAGGGAGAATTACAATAGTAAACATAGGCATATAACCATCCTCTCCTCTCTACACACACACCGTACTCCACAATATTGTGTCTCTCTCACACACTCCTCACCTCTATGGGTACGCTTGTATATATATAATCTCTCAAACAATTCGACAAAGTGATTATAATAAGATCCACCAGTTACACAATTTTTTCACTAAAGAGTGCATGCATGCACATTCTAAATTTAGTTGGTGTGTATGTGCATGCTACCGCATGGGAAATTGGTTGGCATGTTTTCAAAAATATCCACCTTGACAATAATTTACCTAATATATCATGAGTGAATTAATTCATGACCTTTTCTGCAAGCCAAGAGAATCCAAACAACATTGTAGCTTCTCTAAAAAAACTAGTTTCGTAAACATGCTTGCAGAATTCACTTTTGTACGGACCTTTTCCAGAGCCGCTCCCCCTTCATCAACCACCTATTTAAAAAATGGTATTTGATAGAAATATTCTTCATCTTACTTTGATAACATGGATTTTTTTCCAAATGAATAACACTTTGACTATCGCAAAATACTTTCATCTTGTCCTGCATCCTTCCAAACTCACCCAACAAACCTATTAACCAAATTGCTTCCTTGCATGCATGTGAAGAAACCATATATTTTTCCTCAGTAGTGGATAAAGAAACTATGTCTTCAATCTTTGACATAAAACTAATAGGTTCTCCAGCAAGAGTAAAGAGATATCCTGGCGTGGATCTTTGTTTTTCCAAGTCACCTGTAAAATCTAAATCTACATAACCGCAAACTGAATCACTGAAACCATCATAGGTGATAGAATAATTAGTTGTTCCTCTAAGATATCTTAGCATCCATTTCGTTGTTTCCCAATTCGCTTTAACTATATTTTGCATGTATCTACTCACAACACCAACTGCATACATCAAACTTCCTACTGCATTAGCATATGGTACATGAGACATATAATCCTTTTCTTCTCCATTATTAGGACATAAACCTGAATAAATATTGAAATGGGAAGCCAAAGGGATCTATACATGTTTCGCATTAATCATATTGAATATCATAAGTATTTTATTCACATAATTCTATTGTGATAACCATAACTTACCATTTTTTATGTCTCTGTGTATCTCCATGCCCAAGATTTGTTTTGTTCCTCCTAGACCCTTCATATCAAATTCCCTAGTCAACTGAGCATTTAACCTGTTGATTTTGACCATACTTTTTCTTTCCACAAGCATATTGTCAACATATAACAGAAAAATAATGAATATGCCATTTTCCAACTTTTTAAAGTAAACGGAGTGATCATATTCACTTCTTGTAAAATTTAGGTTCACCATGAAGGAATAAAACATCTTGTACCATTGTCTAGAAGATTATCTCAGGCCATACAATGACTTCTTGATTTTGCAAACAAACCTCTAATTGTGATCCTGAACAAACCCTTTTGGTTGTTACATATATATATCCTCATCCAAAACTCCATGTAGAAACTCTTTTTTAACATCTAATTTCTCTAACTCAAGATCAAGTAAAGAAACTAGTGCTAACACAACATGAACTAAAACAAGCTTTACAACTAGTGAAAATATTTCATGAGAATCAATAACTTCCTTTTGAGAATACCATTTTTCTACCATTCTTTCTTTATACCTTTTGACTTTATCATCAAAACCCTTTTTCAATTTGTAGACCCACTTGCAGTAAAAAACCTTCCTGTCCTTTGGAAGTTATACTAGGTCCCATGTTTTATTCCTCTCTAAGCAATCCATTTCTTATTGCATAGCTTTTTTCCATTGATCACTTTCAGATACCTTAATGCTTCCTGAAAACAACTAGGTTCTCCATCAATAGAAAGCAAAGCCACAGATGAAACATAATTGTCATACCTTGTAGGAGGATTCTTGACTCATGTAGATCTCCTTAGAGATGGTTGAGGCATATCCTCAGTTTCCTGGATATTTTCTACATCTTCATCTTCTTCTTCTGGAACTTCGTCATGCTCCTCCTTTTCTGAATATGGCTGAGTTTCCAACTAATTTTTTTGAACTTTCGGTACATGTTCTTCTGTTGCTTCAACATATACCAATTCTGATTTTAGGTGTGAGGATTCATCGAATACTACATCTCTGCGTATGATGAGTTTGTTTGAAGTAGGATCCCACAATCTGTACAACTTAACTCCATCACCATAACCAACAAATACATATCTCTTTGATATACGATCTAACCTACAATGTTTATCTTTAGAAATAAGAGCATAAGAATCACAACCAAATATTCTCAGATTTGAAAAATCACACGAACGGCATGTCCATACCTCTTATGGAATATTACAGTTTATTGCAGTTGATGGTGACTAATTTATTAGAGAGAATGTCGTAAGAACAACTTTTGCCAACAATTCTTGCTGCAACTTGGAATTATTGAGCATGCTCCTTGCTCTCTCTAGAAGAGTCATATTCATGTGTTCAACAATACCATTCTGTTGAGGAGTATAAATCGTGGTATTATGTCTTTCGGTCCCAACTGTTAGATTACTGAGAGGGGGGGTGAATCAATAATAGTGAAATTATAATCCTTTTTATCCAAATTGATCCAAGTGTTATATCAAAGTAGTATTATTATCCAATAATGAGCAATAAGAAAAGAACAATCACACATATACACAGTACACCGGTGTTTTACGTGGAAACCCAAATCGGGAGAAAACCACATAATGTTTTTTCTTATATGTCTTGAAGAATTACATTCATTGGAAGCACCATCTTCCTTTGTTTTCCAGTTGCAACTAGAAGGAGGCTCCAACCCCCTAGATTCTTAGGCTACAACCTGAGGGAAGCTCCAACTCCCCAATTCTCTGGCTACAACCAGAAGGAGGCTACAACCACCTATGTTCTCTGGAAAAAAATGAAAGGTGGCTACAACCACCTGTCCTTGCCCTGTCCTGCCACACTGAAGTAGAAGTAGAATGATGGAACCTACCACTGTGATATATACCGATGTAAACCTGTACCAATAAATCTTAACCATGCATCAATCTATACCTCAACCTGTAATCAACCTATACCATAAACAAGTGCATCAACCATGCACCAACCTATACCAAATAACATGTAATCAACCTGTACCATAAACAAGTGCATCCAACCATGTACCAAGTATGTACCAATCATGTTTCAACTACTCATCAACTATGACTCATCAATATGTACCAACATCATCAACTATACACCTCATGTATGTGCCAACTCATCAACTACCTATCTCAACCATGTACTCAACATGTACCTCAACCAAAATCCCTCATCAATTTCATCATCCAAATCTGATTTGTAGCTCTGTAATATCCCTGGTGTATATTATCACATTCCTACAAACCTTCCTTAACTTTAACAACAAGAGACTAGCATTTTCATCAAACTTTTCTTTGGTCTCACATGCCTAATTTTGGATTAGTCAACAACCCTAACTTGAAGTAATCATAACTTTGAACCTGTAATGTATGAATATATGAAACTGATAGACAATGTTCTTCAGTGTGTTTAATGCAATTCCTCCAGGTTTCACTACTTGGAACCTCTCAGAAAAGTAATTATAGCAAAAATGGCATACCTTGCTGAATTATGTCTTATTCTAGAGAGAGACCTTGTAGAGCGTTCCCCACATGGACTATTTGTTGAATTTATATGAACTTGTTAAAAAACATGATACGTAATGTAATCTAACAAAAAAAAAAAAAATCACTGAATTTGGATCTATTATGAAGAAGTTATGACATTTTTACCCAAAACACATGATTTTGACTAGTTTCAGGACTAGCCACAAACCCTATTTTCCACGAAGTGTAAATCAAAAAATGCAATGATCCACAAGATGAATTTCTTACCATAGATACTTGGATATGTTTCCTCAATGGAATAGAAATTTCACGTACTGAATCATTATATAAAAAATGTTATAGAAAAAATTGTGAGATGACCTGTAAATAACATACCTTAGAAAGCACCATCAAAAGAATTTATCCTTCCTTTCATTTCGGCCTTCTTTTCTTCACATTCCCTCAGAATTTCAGATTAGATATCCTTAGTTACCTCAGAAACATATATATATTCAATATTCTCAAGTGTGATTAAAATGAGAGAGCCTTGCCTCTTATTTATACTCTCCAAGTAGCTTCCTTAAAAACATCTTCTAGGTCACTTGGCCCCACTTTCCTTATTTTAGAGTTAACCCACTTCTAATTTCTTCATTAAATTTATTATTGAAATAGTTTATTTTGTATTCACTTTGAATTATAATACACTCATTACTTCAATTTATTATTTACCTTTTAAAATCTCTTAAACCACTTTCACTACTTTGACCTTTTGGGGCTTCTAGATGACATATGAGGGTCCGCCAACTTCGTAAGGCCATAAATCTCAAACCGTGAGGAGCTATGTGACGTTCCACATACCACCCGAAATCGAATGACATGTAATATCCATATAGAATAGTATTATTTGAAAATATATCATAACTCATACCATTATCCATCAAACAAACTTGGGTCCATTGCCCAAACCTGGGGTCTCCAACTTCTCATGGCCATAACTCTCTAACCGTGAGGAGTTATGTGACGTTCCACATACCACTGGAAATGGAATGACAAGGACTATCCATATAGGATAGTTTACCTAAAAAATTCATTGTCCTTCATCTCATTATTCCACAATTAAGCATGAGTTCTCTTACTCCGCAAAGCATCTTCCCCTGAGGGCTTTCACCATAAGGGGACCACTTTGGAGTTCGTCCATATTTAATTCTTGTCAACCATGACAAGACAATAATGAGTCATCTTTACATCAATACAATCTTGGGTCCATTACCCAAACCTTTGTGTTGCGGGGCTTTCTTCAAGGGTTGACATCAATGACAACCAACCTTAGTCAACAATCTCCCCCTTTGGCATTGATGGCAACACTCTGATGCAATACTGAAATCATATCACTCATGCTCCCCCTGGAACCATGC
Source organism: Picea engelmannii (assembly GCA_009831015.1). Taxonomy (NCBI): domain Eukaryota; kingdom Viridiplantae; phylum Streptophyta; class Pinopsida; order Pinales; family Pinaceae; genus Picea; species Picea engelmannii. Next base: position 409,772 of record ML776977.1, read on the forward strand.
CTTTGTCATTTGTATCTAATAAATTTTCCTATGTCCTTTGCATCAGATAAATCTGCTCCCCCTGGAACCATGCCTCTGTCCTCTGCATCTGATAAATCTACTCCGCCTTGAACCATGCCTTTGTCCTCTGCATATGATAAATATCTCCCCCTTTGTCATCAATGGCAAATGTATATTTCCATTTGTTGTTTCTCCCCCTAAATGAACTATGCTCTTATGGTGCTTCCTTGTGTACATTTAAGACATATAAGATAAGCATTCAAAAAGAATTTCTTTTGGAGCATAAATAAGTACTCCAAGTTTTTGGTGAAGATATTCAAAGGCTTCCTGTGGAAGTGGTTTTGTAAAGATGTCTTCCACTTGTTCTTTTGTGCCCACGTACTCAACTCTGATGTTACTTTCTGCAACCTAATCCCATAGAAAGTGATACTTGATTGGAATGTGCTTTTTCTTGGAGTGCATCACTGGGTTTTTTGAGATACTGATGGCACTTGTATTATCACAATATATTCGAATGGACTCATCATACTCAACCTGTATATCTGTCAAAGTTTGTTTCATCCAAAGAGCATGTGTACAACATGTTTCTTCTGCAATATACTCTACCTCAGCTGTAGATAGATATACTGATGATTGTTTCTTTCTTAGCCATGATAGAAAACACTCACCTAAGCAGAACGCTTCTCCACTGGTGCTTCGTTGGTCATCAATACAACCTGCCCAATCTCCATCTGTGTAGGCAATACGTGATAGATATTTTCCTTTTGGATACCATAATCCAAAATATTATGTTCCTTTGAGATATCTGAAAATCCTCTTTACTGCTAATACATGTCATTCTTTTGGTGCTACTTGAAATCGTACCACCTATTGTATTGTACCTCAAAATTTACCTAAAAAAAATAAAATTAATTGGGTACTTTGAGTTGATTCTTAGTCTCAAAGATTTCAGTCATTCGTCAACCATAATGTACAACAGTCTTATTGCCTTTTACTTCTCTATCCTATTTTAACATATAGTCACCTATTCCTATTTTGGTATTGAGTTATACATGAACACAGGTACATAACTAAGGATATTTTTTTCCATTGAAACTTAGAAGTATCCACCATTTTCATTTCCAAAACCCACTTTATGATATGGATATGTAACTACTTAGAACCACTATTATATTAGTGCGATGGTCATAGATGTAAGGCCTTATAACACTCGTTCTGAAATACTATTATAAGGTCTAAAGAAGAGGTTAATATTATTTAGAAATACCCTTAACCAGATACTATTTGGGTATAATTCGAACACTAATCTACACAAATGAATTAAAGCGCACAGAGGCTAAACTTGGGAAGGTTATGGTTACAATCATGCTACTACAAAATTTCTCAGTAATTAACGACATTAGGCTATCAAATTCAGATGGTTAATGCAATGGTAGTTAGGTTCAACGTATAACCGGTATAGAAAGGCAATAAAAGTAACCCTAAGTAGGCCATCCGGGTACCTTGCCATTAATATTTTGAGCAAATGATACAGGTCAGAACCCTCTTGCCTTAAAGGCATGCCTGCAACATTTAAGGCACCCTGAGATAAGTCTATTCAATTCATATTTGGACTAGCGTGCCCCAATGAAATGTCGACACTTACCATATATTCACATGGCCAGGTATGATTGCCACCCATCACCATTACTCCATGCGAAAGGGTATTCCATAGCTTTCACTTTCATTCCGATCTTGGCTTGGTGAAGGAGGATGAAATGTTCCAGACCAAATTCTCTTTTGGATTTCATCTTAGCATCATGGTCATGAGTTTTTTTATTTGAACCTTGTTCCAGGTGGGAGAGATCTTTGAAGAAAAACTTCTCGACGAGAAACTCTGTGCGAGGTAAGTCAAATTGACTATCCTTTCATTTTGCATTCCGGTCTTTCTGTGTCATCAAGCAGGTCTCTGGATACTCCAGTCTCTCGGTCAATTCCTCAGTAGCATTCTTGTTTTTACATCGAGGTTACTGTAGTAAAAAGGGGTCGATGGTACCGTAGTAAGGTTTAGGTCTTTTTCACAGTTTACCCCTCTCTCTGTACTAGCCTTCATGTCGAGGCTGAGCCATTTTCCTCTGGTGGAAGGACTTATCATGGTGTCTGTTAAAGTTTTTCATCTGAGGTATTCTATTTTTTTGACTCAACTTTCATTATTGGGTATGGCTTCCTCCATCGGTTATTGATCGAGTGTAATGACCGGGTTTTCCTTGCTTGGGTGCGTAATAACCTTTCGGTACAGTGTTGATCTTGAAAAATTCTATGTTTAAATAATAGGTTCACTGGTGTTATCATACCAATTAGAGGTGACATTCCAATGATCGGAGGCATTTCAATTCTTTCTGTTTATAATTGGAATTTTACATTGGTTTTATATTTACCATTATTACATGCATATCATTTCCTGCAATGTTTCTTTTGGATTAAATATTGGTATTCATCAGTAATGATGGGCCCCTTTGATATGCTAGGGTGCCCATTAGGGAGACATGAACTCCTCTTCCCCATTCGATCTGGGAGGCACACGGTTTGGCGTGATAGCGAAGGGTATGGAACCCTCCATTACAGTTAATTATTTCATTGGCCCCTTTCTAATTACATTATGTTCCTTAATCATATTATTTTTGTCGGATATATTTTAATGTTTCACATTACCTTGTGCAGGTGCGGTCACGCCGAAGCATGAGGATGCCCTCTTCACTCCTTCAAGAGGTATTTGGGTTCCAAATACAGTACCCCTCCGTCTAAGTTATTTTGAGTTTACATACATCGATGGTGAAAAACTTTGAATACTTTTAGTTCCAAGTTCTGTATTAGTTGTTCAAGGGTACGCCCTAAATTGTATTAATAATTTGGTACTTAGAAAGCACGCCAAGCTTGTGTCTGGTTGAATTTGTGATAACTAGACATTCATTCCATCTAATTAATATGATCATCATGTATTGAGTTGTTTTTTTTATGGAGATAAATGAAGTAACGGGTTCTGATCTGTCACTTTCTGTTTTTAACATCCTCCTCTATATTTCTGAAAAAACCGGTTTGTCATCACAGAGTTGAATTCTTTTCCTGAATTATTCTAATTAATTTCTAGAATTTATCTTATTATTGCTTACAAAGTCAATCCCAATATAATACAGCTATGCACAGTAGTGTGCCTAAACTAGCACAGTATTAAGTGCGCCTAAGGGTTTGTTTTCCACCAGAATCGTGCAATTACAATCATGACTTACAGGTTTCTTTTATGCTCGTGCACTTATTCCTGATATAAAACTAGTATTGGTAGGAGTTTTAATCTGAGTTTGAACCCACCCTTTCATAGTTTGACTCAAGCCGGTTGCATGAAATGTTTTCATGGGAAACCTATGCCTATGGGATTCCATCCAGATTTTGGGGTTTAATATATATATAGATTGTAAATAATACAGGAAAATATATTTGTCCGATTGAGATTATAGGAGATCGGGACTTCTAGAATTAATATTTGTTTTATTTTTCTTTTTTTCATGTGATTACTTTACTCCTTTGTACCAGATACATTGTCTTTCCTTGATTAAACATAAAAACATTGTGTCTTCGCTTATGCAATTTACCACTTACCTTTTGTTTTCTATTACAACTATTAATCAATCATTTTATCAGTCTACTCACCAGAAATAAATAGCATTGTTCCTAAAACAAAAGTTTATTGTTATACTATAGCTGCACCTTTAATCAACAGAGTCATAGAAATTCCCCACTACAGTATTCAACCAGAAATTCATTCATAGAAGTAAGCAGATTGCGGCACATGACATTTAACCAGGATAAGGTAGAGTAGCATATCTGAATCAAATTTGTGGGAAGCCAAAGGGAACATCCACATTCCTCCCAACCATAGAACAAGGCAGCCAATCTAGTTGCCTGATTCACCCCCTAGCCTAACCATGAATCCATGAGGGCGAATTGAAATCTCCTCTCCAACAATGTCCTTCAATTCCAGCAAAATCCTCTTGCCTCACACTCACACAGTAGTGCTCATAACAACAAGAAAAAAAAAATCAATAGTCTCCTTTCCCAGCATACTTGGTAGCGTCATGCCTCCTCACATATGCTATTTATTAATTTTCCTAGGACTTTTTCCCTCCCTTGGGAATTTTTGCACCTTTCTAAATCTCGGATATTCAGGGGCTGCCAATGGCCAAATCATTGATTTTCCACTTGTAACAATCATCCTAGAGGTAGTTCCAATGTATTCCCCACTCATGGAGTCATGGTCAGCTAAATTTAACATGGTTGTTCCATTTGTCCCCCTGCAATCAATATAAAATATTATATTTTCATACAAGTGTCATAGTCAAATAGTTAGTTGGGTCAAATTAGGTCTCTACCCAACAGTCATAATAATTAATTACAAACATTAAATTCAAAATTTGGAATTGCCATAAATGGAAAAAAAATTCCAAATTCAAATTTACTAAAAATGGAATGAATTTTCAGCAGATTTAAATTTCAATTTTTTTTTTTTTTTGGGGACGTCACATCCTTTCCCCCTTCAGTAAAACACTTTCCTCAGTGTTCGTTCCTTTCCTGGAACAGGATTGGATGATATTTCCACAAATCTCCCTCCAACTCCCAAGTGGCCTCCTCAGGGCTAAAATGCTTCCATTGCACCTTTACCTCAACGACGACTCTGTTTCCAAAGTGCTATTTCTCTCCGGTCCAGAATGCACAGGGGTTCCACCTACACCAAGTTCCAATAAATCATATGAGTAGGGTCATGAATATACTTTTTCGGCAAGGAAATATGAAATACATTATGAATTCTTAGATTAGCTGGGAATGGAATTTGATATGCTACGGGTCCAATTCGAGCTAGTATCGCGAAGGGTCCAAAAATCCTGGGTGCCATCTTGGCACAGTTCCATAACTTCAAAAATCTTCTTCGAGATTTGACCTTCAAATAAACATGGTCTCCCACTTGAAATTCCAAGTGTCTTCTTTTTTGATCTGCATAGCTCTTTTGTCTATCCTGTGCTTCTTTCAAATTCTGTTGTACCTTCCTTACCGTGTTTTCCATTTCTTGGAGCATCTCTGGTCCCACCATGAGTCTGTCAGTCGGTTTATCCTAGCTAATTGGATTCGTACATTTTATGTCGTATAATATTTCAAAAGGGTTCAATTTAGCTGAAGTTTGGTATCCATTGTTATATGCAACTTCTACCAAGTGTAGCTAGTCTTCCCACTTGTTCGGTTTTGTTCTTACATACATGCGGAGCATATCCTCCATGAGTTGGTTTCTCCTTTCGGTTTGTCCATCCATTTGTGGGTGATAACTTGTACTGAAATTCAAGTTAGTATTTATCCCTGCAAACAATTCCTTCCAAAAGGCGGATGTGAATTTTACATCTCTATCTGAAATCACCATTTTAGGAATACCATGCAGTCTAAAAATTTCTTTCATGAATATTTCAGCAATGTTTATAGCTTTAAAAGTAGACTTTACAGGAATAAAGTGTGCAGACTTACTAAGTTTATCGATTACAACCATAATAGAATCGTTCTATTTCTGAGTTTTAGGCAAACCTATTATAAAATCCAGCAATATGGTCTCCCACTTCCATTCTAGTACTGGTAATGGTTGTAATAGGCCGACTGGATGCTGGTGTTTGGCCTTAACCTATTGACAATATTTGAACCTAGCCAAGTATTATGTTGTTTCGCCCTTCATATTAGGAAAATAAAATAGTTTTCTAAGTGATGTTATCATTTTCTGGTAACCTGGATGGACAGAATATGGTTTATTATACACTTCGTCCAAGACTGTTAATTTTAAATCTGCAAAATCTAGTAAGTAAAGCCTTTTTTTAAATCGTAGTAGTCCCGTCTTGTCGATACTTAGATCCATTTTATCTGAGTTTGTGGTACTGTTCTGTAATTCTGCCATTACCTCAGTGTAATCTCTGTCGTTAATATATGTTTTCCTTATCCTTTGTTCCAGATCACTTTCAGCCCTGCTGATATTTATCTCAAATAACCCATGGACTCTTCTGCTTAAAGAGTCTGCTACTTTATTTTCCTTAACCTTGATATGTCTGACCTCGAAGTCAAATTTTCTCAATAAGGTTAGCCACCTTGATTGTCTTGCATTAATATATGGTTGGTTAAACAGATACTTCACCTCACTATTATCTGTTAATAGTAGGAATTTTCTGCCCATTATGTAGTGTCGCCACATTTTTAAGGCCTATATTACTGCTGCTAATTCTAAGTCATGAGTGATATAATTTCGCTCGTGTTCCTTTAATTTCCAGGACTCATAACAAATAACATGTCCTTCCTGAGTTAGTACACCACCTAGTCCTTCTTTACTTGCAGCCACACATATCGTGAAGTATTTATCGAGGTCTGCTACCTTCAATATGGGTGCAGTATTCAATAATCCCTTCACTTTGTTAAAGTTGTCTTGACACTTCTCTGACCAGTTAAACTTGGTTCAATTCTTTTGTAATGAAGTGATAGGGTAGGCTATCTTGGAAAAACCTTCTATAAACCTACGGTAATATTTGGTGATTCCCATGAATGACCGTATATTTGCTACATCCTTAGTCACTGGCCATTCCATAATCTCTTTTGTCTTTCCTGGGTCTACGACAATGCCTTCTACTGAAATCACATGTCCTAGATATTGTATTTCTTTCTGATAGAAGTCACACTTGTCAAATTTGGCGTACAGTTTATGTTTCCTCAACATCTGCAGAACTATCCTTAAGTGTTCATCATGTTCCTCTTGCATTTTTTAATAGACCAGAATATCGTCGATAAATACTACCACGAACTTGTCTAAGTACTGACTGAAAATATTGTTCATCAGACACATAAAAGTGGTTGGTGCGTTAGTGAGTCTGAAAGGTATCAGCATGAATTTACAGTGTCCATACCTTGTCTAAAAATATGTTTTTCTTATGTCCTCGTCTTTTATCCTAACTTGATGATAACCGGATCGTAAATCCAACTTTGAAAAGATCTTGGCCCCACCTACTTGATCGAAGAGATCATTTATTCTTGGTAAGGGGTATTTGTTCTTAATAGTAATTTTGTTCAGTTGTCTAATCAATACATAGTCTTAGAGTACTATCTTTCTTTTTCACAAAGAGGACTAGTGCCCCCCATGGTGAGACACTTGGTTTGATATACTCTTTGTCCAATAATTCGTGTAACTGTATTTTTAATTCTGTCAGTTCTGGTAGACTCATTCGGTAAGGTGCCTTTGAGATAGGGGTTGAACCTGGTAGTAGGTCTATGGAGAACTCTATTTCCCTTCTAGGGGGTAATTCTGGTATCTCATCCACAAACATGTCTTTGAAGTCACATAGGACAACAAAGTCTTCTAGTTTTGGCTTATCATCTTTTTCTAGCAGATTCATTACTTGGATGGCATAAAATTGACATCCCTTTCTCATACATTTCTTGAGTTGCATTGCTGAAACTTGTCTGACTGTTATTGGTTTTTGTATACCTTTGGTTGTTCTAACGGTGCCAAAATCGTCTTTATAGCTAAGTATCTTTGTATAACAATCTAGTACTACTTTGTGTTGTTCCAACCAATCCATTCTAATAATCATATCATAAGATCCTAGTGATAGGATGTTTAGATTAGTCCTTATATTTTAACTATATAAGATGAACTCAAAATATGGAACAAATTCAACTACTTTCCTTTTAGTACCAGTCGCTAATTGTACAAGCCATGGTTTTGCATGCTTCAGTTTCTTAAGTTTGTTTGAATCTGCCACATTAGGGGTAATATAACTTAACATAGCTCTAGGGTCAATTAAAAAATAAATTTGAGTGTCATTGATTTTACCTTCGATTTCTACCACCAAAGACTAGTAGTCAGCTTGTCAGTCATCTATCGTTTCATTTATCCGATGTAGGCTTCTACCCACATCTCCCACCGTCGAGGCTTCCTGCAAATTATGAACAACAGTTCTGTTTGTTGAACTTAAACGTGGACTGTTCCTCCTTAGATGAGTCTGTCCACATTCCCAACACTTTAATGGCTTGTGAGAGCTGTCTCCAAACTTCTTCATTCCCAGGTTTACCATTTTACCATTGCCTTGTGTATTCGGATGATTGGAGTGAAAATCCTTTCTCGATTTTTTTTTTGTTGTATTCCAATAAGGAGTTGGCTGGTACCCCTTCTTCCGCTGGTTCATTCGATCTTGTTTCTTATCCTTCCAGGCTTTGGGAAACTCTACCCATTGTTTATACTGATCATAGTACATTCATGCTTTCCTGAATACTTCGCTCAAGGATTTGGGGTTTTCAAACTCAATTCTGTTCTTGTAGGATTGTGGTAGACAGCTTAGAAATCGCTGAATTTTTACTTTATCCTCCTCGATGTATGATACGAACCTTAGCAGTTCCATAAATTTATTTATAAGGTCCTCCATTTCCATATTTCCAAGTCGTAACTCGTAAAATTCTTTTGTCTTCCTTTCATACTAAATTTCCTAAAGGTATTGTTTCTTGAAATACTTTTTAAAGTCAGACCATTCCAACTGTTTCTCCTTTAGGCCCTTGGCCAATTTTGGGTTCTGCCACCAAATGATGACCTTCCCTTTCAGATTGTAGATGGCCATTCTAACCTTCATGTTGTTGGAATAGTTATAGATCTGGAAGAATTTTTTGATGTCCAACAGCCATGCCTCAGCTTCTTCTCCCGTCTTGTATTCTCCATCAAAGGTAGTTGGTTTAATATTTTTAAATTCTCCTTTGAGTTGGTCTACTTGTTTTCTTTTTCTATCAGATTTAGTTTTTTCGTCAGCCGAAGGTGTTCCTTCAGATGAACTGTCTCCTTTTTATGTTTCCCGCCCTGAGTTCTTGGAGGCCCTTTTGCTGACTTCTTCCTCATGGTTATCGTCCTTTGGGATTTTCTTCGTCACTATACTGTGCAACAAGACTTCATTTATGTCTTGTTGTTCCCATTGTGCTTTCTTCAATTTTTCATTGTCTTCTTTGAAAATTTGTAGTTCAACAATCAGGTTCCTCATTATTTCTAACACTTCCATGGGTGAGCTTCCGTCATTGTTTTGTCTTGGATCTCCAGGGGGTCCTTGCTGGGGATTTTCTCCCATCCTAATTTCTGTATCATTAAGACCTACCATAATTAACACAAAACATAAATAGCTTTATGTTTGTAACCATAAGATTTTTATTAGTTTCACATAAATCAGAATATATAAACTAAGTAGCTGGTGTGGCCTAGTTCAGGTTCAGTGTTGTAACCTTTTTTCTCTGATACCATATGTAATGTACCTCAAAATTTACATAAAAAAAATAATAATAATTGGGTACTTTGAGTTGATTCTGAGTCTCAAAGATTTAAGTCATTCATCTACCATAATGTACAATAGCCTTATTTCCTTTTACTTCTCTATCATATTTTAACATATAGTCGCCTATTCCTATTTTGTATTGAGTTATACATGAACACAGGTACATAACTAAGGATGTTTTGTTCCATTGAAACTTAGAACTATCCACCATTTTCATTTCCAAAACCCACTTTATGATGTGGAGATATAACTACTTAGAACCACTATTATATTAGTGCAATGGTCGTAGATGTAAGGCCTTATAACACTCATTCTAAAATACTATTATTAGGTCTAAAGAAGAGGTTAATATTATTTAGAAATACCCTTAACCAGATATTGATTGGGTATAATTCATACACTAATCTTCACAAATGAATTAAAGCACGTAGAGGCTAAACTTGGGAAGGTTATGGTTACAATCGTGCTACTACAAAATTTCTCGATAATTAATGACATTAGGCTATCCACTTYGGATGGTTAATGCAATGGTAGTTAGGTTCAACGTATAAGTGGTATAGCAAGTTGATAAAAGTAACCCTAAGTAGGCCATCYGAGTACCTTTCCATTAATATTATGAACAAATGATATAGGTCGGAACCCTCTTGCCTTAAAGGCCTATCTACAACATTTAAGGCGCCTTGAGATAAGTCTATTCAATTCAGAGTTCGATTGGCGTGCCCCAATGAAATGTCGAAACTTACCATATATTCACATGGCTAGGTACAATTGCCACCCATCACCATTACTCCATGCAAAAGGGTATTCCATAGCTTTCATTTTCATTCTGGTCTTGGATTGGTGAAGGAGGATGAAATGTTGCAGAACAAATTCTATTTTGGATTTCATCTTAGCATCGTGGTCATGAGTTTTGTTATTCGAACCTTGTTCCAGGTGGGAGAGATCTTGGAAGAAAAACTTCTCAACGGGGAACTATGTGCGAGGTCAATCGACTTGGCTGTCCTTTCATTTTGCATTTGGGTCTTTTTGTGTCATCAAGTAGGTCTAGGCATACTCTAGTATCTCGGTCAGTTCCTCAGTAGTATTATTGTTTTTACATCGAGGTTACTATAGTAAAAAGGGGTTGGTGGTACCCTAGTAAGGTTTAGGTCTTTTTCACAGTTTACCCCTTTCTCTATACTATCCTTCTCTGTCGAGGCCGAGGCATTTTCCTCTTGTGGGAGGACTTATCACGGTGTCTATTAAAGTTATGCATCTAAGGTATTCTATTTTTTTGACTGAACTTTCGTTATTTGGTCTGGCTTCCTCCATTGGTTATTTTCCTAGTTGACCGAGTGTTATGATCGGGTTTTCCTTGCTTGGGTGCGTAATAGACCTTCCGGTACAGTGTTGATATTGAAAATTTCTATGTTTAAATAATAGGTTTACTGGTGTTATCATACTGATTAGAGGTGGCATTCTAATGGTCGGATGCATTTTAATTCTTTCTGTTTATAATTGGAATTTTACATCAGTTTTATATTTACCATTATTAGACGCATTTCATTTCTTGAAATGTCTCTTTTGATATGCGAGGGTACCCATCAGGGAGACACAAACTCCTCTTCCCCATTCGGTTTGGGACGCACATGGTTTGGCGCGATGGCGAAGGGTATGGAACCCTCCATTATAGTTAAGTATTTCATCGGCCCCTTTCTAATTATGTTCTCTTCCTTAATCATATTATTTCTGTCAGATATAATTTAATGTTTCACATTACCTTGTGCAGGTACAGTCACGCCGAAGCATGGGGACTCCCTCTTCACTCCTTCAAGAGGTATTCGGGTTCCAAATACAATACCCCTCCATCTAATTTATTTCGCACCGATGGTCAAAAACTTTGAAGACTTTTAGTTCAAAGTTCTGTATTAGTTGTTCGAGGGTACGCCCTAAATTGTATTAATAATTTGGTACTTAGAAAGCATGCCAAGCTTGCGCCTGGTTGGATTTGTGATAACTAGATAGTCATTCCATTTAAGTAATATGATCATCATGTAATGAGTTATTTGTTTATGGAGATAAATGAAGTAACGGGTTCTGATCTGTCACTTTCTGTGTTTAACATCCTCCTCTATATTTCCGAAAAAACTGGTTTTTCATAATAGAGTTGAATTTTTTTCCTGAATTATTCTAATTAATTTCCAAAATTTATCTTATTGTTGCTTACACAGTCAATCCCAATATAATATGGTTATGTACAGTAGTGTGCCTAAACTAGCACAGTATTAAGTTTGCCTAAGTATTTTTTTTCCATCGGAATCGTGCGATTACAATCATGACTTCCAGGTTTCTTTTATGCTCATGCGCTTATTCCTGATATAAAACTAGTATTGGCAGGAGTTTTAATCCGAGTCTCAACCCACCCATTTGTAGTTTGACTCAAGGCGGTTGCATGAAATGTTTTCATGGGAAACCTATGCCTATGGGATTCCATCTAGATTTTGGTGTTTTTAATATATATATCGATTGGAAATAATACAAGAAAATATATTTGTCCAATTAAGATTATAGTAGATGAGGACTTCTAGAATTCATATTCGTTTTCTTTTATTTTTTTTCATCTGATTACTTTACTCCTTTATACCAGATACCCTGTCTTGCCCTGATTAAACATAAAAACATTGTGGCTTTGCTTATGCAATTTACCACTTACCTTATGTTTTCTATTATAGCTATTAATCAAGCATTTTATCAGTCTACTCACCATAAATAAATAGCATTGTTCCTACAACATAAGTTTATTGTTATACTGTAGGTGCACCTTTAATCAACAGAGTCATTATTAATTTACTATCACCACCATACGGATGTACATATACTCCAATTTTTGTAATGGGATCTGGGGAGTTTACTGAATTGTTTTCCTACGTATATGTTTATATATATCTATCTAGTTTTTCAGATTTTTTTGTAGTCAGTTTACTCCAGCGTCATTGTACCACTTATACAAAATGACCATTATATATGCTCATAATATATTAGTGCAAGTCTATATACATATCGATTAATACTTTAGTGATATAGGGTGAATTTACTTTGAATTTGGACTTGTATAATCACTAGAGGAGGCTCATTGTATACTATAATCATCTATAGGAAATATAATCTTCCATAGATATTGGTACGCGTGGCTTCAATCACTTATGCAAACAATTTTATTTTCATTTTGCTCAACAGAATTAATTAAGAAGATATATGTAGTTTGTAGTTCTTTCTATTATGAGATTAGTAACTTCTACAAAAAATTTCTTACTGTTTAATACATTCAATGAATTAGTAATTACTCAGCATCACATCTAAATAAATAAGTCCATTTCTAGCTAATGACTAGGATGTAATGGATGGATCTTTCCCCACTACAGTATTCAACCAGAAATTCATTCATAGAAGTAAACATATTGCAACACATGACATTTAACCAGGATAACGTAGAGTAGTATATCTGAATCAAATTTGTGGGAAGCCAAAGGGAACAACCACATTCCTCGCAACCATATAATAGGGAAGCCAATCTACTTGCCTGATTCACCCCCTAGCCTAACCATGAATCCATGAGGGCAAATTGAAATCTCCTCTCCAACATTGTCCTTTAATTCCAGCAGAATCCTCTTGCCTCACACTCACACAGTAGTGCTCATAACAACAAGAAAAAAAATTCAATAGTCTCATTTCCCAACATACTTGATAGCGTCCTGCCACCTCACATATGCTATTTATTAATTTGCCTAGGACTTTTTCCCTCCCTTGGTAATTTTCAAAGATTTATATATCCCTGATTTTTAGGGGCTACCAATGGCCAAATCACTAATTTTCTACTTGTAACAATCATCCCACAGGTAGTTCCAATGTGTTCCCCACTCATGGAGTCATGGTCAGCTAAATTTAACATGGTTGTTCCATTTGTCCCCCTGCAATCAATATAAAACATTATGTTTTCATACAAGTGTCATAGTCAAATAGTTAGTTGGGTCAAATTAGGTCTCTGCCCAACAGTCATAATAATTAATTACAATCATCAAATTTGAAATTCGTAATTTCCATAAATGGAATTTTTTTTCCAAATTCGAATTTGCTAAAAACGAAATGAATTTTCAGTAGATTTAAATTTCAAAAATATTTTATTTTTATTTTTTTGGGACATCACACCTATCCAACTCCTTTCATTACAATTGGTCTGGATTCTTTCACATATAGTAGGTTGCCAATCATTGACCTGTATTTCCTCTGATCTGTAGACTTCGAATCATCATCTTTTCTCAACTTACAACTCGTTTGCATGGGAGTGATAACTGATTTGCAATCTTCCATTCCGAACCTCTTTAGCATTTCTCTGGTATACTTGGTTTGAGAAATAAAAATTCCTTGGTTTCTTTGATGTATCTGAAGTCCTAGAAAGAAGGATAGTTCTCCAAGTAACGACATTTCAAATTCATTCTGCATGTCTTCTCCAAATTTTTGGCTTAACCTGCGATCATCAATACCAAAAATAATATCATCAATGTAAACTTCAATTAATAAAATATTTCCCTGACTTACCTTGATGTACAGGTTGTTGTCTACACTTCCTTTTCTAAACCCTACCTGCTACAAATACTTATCTAGTCTAGAGTACCATGCTCTAGGAGCCTGTTTTAGACCATACAAGGTCTTCTTTAATTTACATACATAGTCTGTGTTCTCTGACAACTGAAATACTTCTGGTTGTTCAATGTAGACTTCTTCTTCAAGTTCCCCATTCAGAAAAGATGATTTTGCATCGATCCAATATACTTTAATATTTTTGGAGCATGCATAAGCTAAAAGTAAACAGATTGCTTCCATTCTGGCAACTCAAGAAAATATCTCTTCAAAGTCGATTCCTTCAATATGTGCATATCCTTTACATACCAATCTAGCTTTGTTCCTTGTAAATTGTCCATCTTCATTCAATTTATTCCTAAAAACCCATTGTGTGTCGATCACATTCTTATTCTTTGGTCTTGGAAACAATTCTCAAGTGTCATTTTTCTCTATTTGATCCAATTCTTTAGCCATAGCCTTATTCAAAAATGCATCCTTGCTGGCTTCTTCAAAATAGTTTGGTTCAATTGTAGATAAGAGTGCTAGCTGTGTTTGTTCTTGTGAACAAATGTTTCTTCTAGTCTCAACTCCTACATGTTTGTTTCAAATAATACGATCTAAAGGATGATTCTTTTGTACTCGTTTGCAAGGTGTCTTTGGAGATACTTGTTGAACTTTCTCTTCTACTTCTGTCAGATTCTCTTCATCTTCATATTCCTCTTCTACTTCTTTTTCATATTCTTCTTCGAAAATTTGTTCCATTGATTTGTTTTCTTCTTCGTTTGATTTTGGTCTGCCTGTTTCATCAATTGTTACGTTGATGCTTTCCACAACTTTGTTAAATCTTACATTGTAACACTTGTATGCTTTCCTTGTAATTGAGTAACCAACAAGTATTCCTTTGTCCATACAAGAGTCAATCTTTCCCATTCTGCCATCTTCTCTTTTGATGTAGCATTTTCTTCCAAAAACTCTGAAGTGCTTCACATTTGTTTCTCTTCATTTCAATAGCTCATATAGAGTTTTATCAGTGTTGTTTCTAAGCATTACTTTGTTTTGAATGTGAACTATTGTATTCACTTCTTGTGTCCAAAATATATCTTTCAATCTGGAATCCATTAGCATTGTTCGAGCCATTTCTTGTACGGTCCTGTTCTTTCTTTCAACAACCCCATTCTGTTGAGGTGTCATAGCAGCGGAGAATTGCCTTTGTATTCCATGACTGCTACTATAGTCCATAAATTCCTTTGAAGTGAACTCTATTCCATTATCAGATCTCAAACATTTGATTCTTGAATCCATCTCATTTTCAACCATTTCCTTGTAGATCTTGAAGTTTTCAAAACTTTCCGACTTGTTCTTGAGAAAGAAAACTGTAGTCATTCTTGTATAGTCATCAACTAATAACATAAAGTATCTTTCACCTTTTAATCCCTTTGTTGTAGTTGGTTCAACTAGATCAATGTGCACAATTTCCAGTGGTCTTGTTGTTGAATATTCCTTTGATTTGAACCTAGTATTTGTTTGCTTTCCTTGTTGACAATGCTTGCATAGAGTGTTGGTTTGTTTCATGATCTGGGGCATTTCTTTGACTGATTCTCTTCTAACTTTGACAAGGTTATCAAAATGCATGTGATCCATTCTTCTATTCCATAGCCAAATTTCATCTTCCTTTCCTAGACAACACTTTTCATTTCCAATTTCACTTAACACATAAACGTTGTTTGAAGTTCTTGCAGCTGTACCAGCCAATTTCCCTGGACCTTCTTTTCTTATCTCACACTTTTCTTAATCGAAAGTAATTTTATGACCTTGGTCACACATTTGACTCACACTTAGAAGATTATGTTTCATATCTTCTACCAGTATAACATTTCGTGCCTTTTCATTCTTATTCCCAATTCAGATTGTGCTTTCTCCAATGATTTTGGATGAATTATCATTTCCGAAGGAGAGTGATCCATTTTTTTCTTTTTGGAATGTAAGAAATTTGTCCTTATCACCTGTCATGTGTTTTGAACATCCACTGTCAACATACCAACCGTGTTTCTTCTTCTTAGCTTGTAGAGAAACTGTGCATTCTTCATTGTTATACTAATCTTTCTTTCTTATCCATATCGTTTTCTGAGGTTCTTGTCTGTGACTGTTGTTATTTTGTTGAGGTTCTTTAGGAGGGACTGTCATTCTGCAATCCTTGGCCATGTGTCCAAAATTGTTACATTTGTAACATTCCACTTCAGTGATCAAAGATTCAAACATGTTGTAACTTTTTCTTTGTGTTTCACTAGGTTTTCTTTATTAATCCCTTTATGTATAACTCTCAAAGTTGTTAATATTCCTCTTGTTAGCTCTTCAATTCACAGCTTTATGTCCAAAATTATTACATGTATAACATAAGCCAAAAAATATAGTTTGATACCTAGGAGTTGAGGATCTTCTTCAAGGAGGTGCTCTTATGAATCCTTCTTCTTCTTGAGGCCTATCTGTTTGTTGTTGATTCTGAAATGTGAATCTTCTTGGTGGAGGTGTGTCCCTGTAATATTTCTTATATATATTCCTATCCTCTTTGATTGTTTTTGCATATCTCTTTGGATTTGTTTCTTGATATGTTGTTTCAGAGCTTGATCCCTTTTCTGTCTAATTGTATCCAAGTCTGAACTTGTCAAGATGAGATTTTTGACTGCTGATAATGTCATCCATAACTTTTGAGTTATTCTGCATATTTTTCTTTTGAATATCCTTTCTTAGTGTGACAACCTCTACTTCCAAGTTTCCAATGATATTGTCATTTTCTTCTAGTTGTTTTTTGAGTGCTTCTTCAATTCTTTTATCTTCTTCTATTTTAACCGAAGCCATCCTTCATCCCATTTTTTCAGGTTTCTGGATTTTCCTGTTTGAGTCCTAATTTTGCGGGAGTTGTTTCGAAGAGCTGAAGACAAATTTGGAGAAACCAAAGGTGGTTTTTATCCAGAACATTCCCATATAAAGTAATCACCTCCATATTATGCACAAATTTCACTACTGAAGAGAAATGAATGTCTGATCGTACCCCTATTTTCAGCAGATTCAGCCAAATTCTCAATTCAAGTATTTTGGGATTTACTTTCTTTTTTCGGCCACGAGGATCGAATTCTATCTCCTGAGACTAAGGATTGTGTTTTTTATTTATTTCTATGTTTGGAATAGAGTAAAGGAGGGTTTGAATTAGAGGGACCATGATTGAACTTTGTATCAGAACTTACAGAGCTTTCTGTATTTCATCAATCCAATAATACAGTCATAGCAGCTACATGATTCATGTGTCATTTTTGGTGGTGATGTTTTTCTTATTCACTGTAATTTTTTTCCATTGTATTTCTTAGGTTATTCATACTCTGAATTATGAAAGAAGTTCAAAGAATAGAATTTGTTGAGACATACACTCTATTTCCGTCTTTGACATAATTGTCAATGTTTTCTTCTCGATGGTTAATTTTAGGATTCTTGATTTCCCTGTTATTTCCTGGTCCTCTCATCTTGCTCCTCTAAATCAAAAATTAAGTTCAAAAAAATCCAACAAGAGTTCCTACCTTGCCATGTAAGGTTGTCTATAGAAATTGTTTTGATTGAACTTTAGATTGTGACTCCATTGCCCATGGATCCTTTTCTCTGCCCCTATCAATTCAAAATCCAAACTCTAAGCCCATTATCTAGCCTATTATCCCATTCCAAACAAATCTAAATTTGATAGAGAGACCCCTCTCTGAGTCTTGGAGGGATATATCCTTGACTCAAAGTGGTTTTGATGTTGCTTCTATGACTACCTCCGCAGCCTTGGGAAAATCACAGAGTGATAACATAATGACGACCGTATTGGGGAAGCTTTCTCCAGTAGTGTACTTCAAGTTCCAGATCTGATCACTGATGGTGGATAGTGACCAGACACAAGAAGGCTAAGATCATTCACCTGGTGACTCTAATCATCTCCAGACAGTGCCAACTCAAAGACTCCACTGGAGGAAGAACCTGAAGCATGACCAAGCAACCTAGAAAGACCAGGTATAGGAGTTCAAATTGTTTTCATGATATTATTAGTTTCATATGCAATTACTTTCTCTCTTATCATGATCCTGTTCCATAGTATATTGTTGAAATTCAGGATGATCATTTTCAATCTGAAGAACCTCAAAGGGTTGAGCCCATTCTCACATCTCTGGTACATGCTCCTAAACCTATAGAAAGCCTTGACAGACATAAGCCTCCTACTTTATTCCCCACAACTGTCAATATCTCAAACACATATGTAAAAATCCCTGAGTTACATATTGAAATTCCAGATAGTTATAAAACCTTTTCTTTACCTCCTATACCTGTGAAAGTCCTAGACAGATACAAGCCTCTATGTTTGCATCCTTTTCTCCATCACCTCCCTGCCAATTATAGTAATAATTTTCCCAGGTTTGATGGAGAGAATATGAATATCCTTGCAAAAAAACACATCCAGAATTTTGAAGATTTCCTTGACCTTTATGAGGTTGAAGATGATGATGTATATATAAGGATGTTTTCCTTGTCTTTGCAAGGTAAAATTAAGAACTGGTTTAGAAATCTCCCAGCTGCAAGCATCAACAATTACCATCAGTTCTTCCAATTTTTCCTAGGTCGATGGGTGATCATGGAAAATATCTTTCTCATCCTAGAAGAGTATGAACATTTGAAAAGACAGCCAGGGAAGACAGTACATCCGTTTTCAACAATACTCAATAAGGTATATCATGAAATACCTGCTGATATAAGGCCACCCCCAGGATCAAATCACTTGCATTAACCATATTCCTTTGATCCTGAGATGATATTCCAATTAAGAGAAAGGAACACTGCAACCCTTGAAGAAATGAAAAATATTGTAGTCGATGTGGAAGCTAACTTGTTGAACTAAAAGGAAAATTTAAAGGAAGAAGAGAAAGATAGAATAGAGGAGGAACGAATGACATATTCAGAAGTGAAAGTAGATATTCTAGCAAACACAGTAAGATATATGATGTAGAGGATTAGTAGAAAATATGAACTTGTTGTTCATCGACCATATGTACCAATAGTTCCAGAACATACAAGGATCCATGTCCCCAAACACTTTGAAGTTCATCCTTGGTACCATGGTTTGGATAATGATTCTTTCATGTATTCAAATCCCAATACAGTCAAAGATGAAGTTCAAAATTAGAAGATGGAGGAATATTCTCCTAATATGATATGCATGTTCAATTGTATTTCATCCATGGATGATTCACCCAAGCTTGATTGGTACAATGATGATTATACCACATTCGAATTTTCAAAGATATCAGCCACATATGATTGGGAGGAAGAATATCATTTGAAATCCAAGCAGGACAATCAATATGTACATGGAAATTATGACATCAATGATCAAAGTGCAAAAAATCTCAGAGTAAGTGGAAACACTCTTCCCTAATGTTTCTCATCTTTTCAATTTTTGAAAAGAAACTCTAGGCAAGTTGTAAATAGAGAAGACAATTTTTTTTTTTGATGAGTCAGTAAAGGATGCCATTGATGACATGGGATCCATTTTAGACCCAAAATCACAGTCAATAATTTCCCTTGATTTTCAAAGTCCAGATGGAAGTCCAGAGCTTGAAACAATATTTGAATCAGGGGAATGTAATTCTGTACCAATAGATTATAATTCATTTCAAATTTTGAATGAAACTCTTGAACAAGTGTTGAAGGATAAACACATAAAAAGTGAGGAAGTTTCATTTGAATCAATGTAGTAGTCTTGTCAGTATTTTTAGGATACAATAGTTTATTGGTTGGATGATCTGTGTGGTCAAAATCATTCTTCATTCGCCAGTCATGAGCTGAAAAGTTGTTATGATCTGGACATGGTCAAGCAATCAACTTCACAAACTAGTTCAACAACAGTCTTACTGCTAAACCTATTAGAACAACTGCAACCATACCAGACATTGCATGAGTATGAAAACAACATAGATACAGTGCCAGAGAATGTTGCTCACTTGGATGAATATAAAAATCAAGGAATGGGTCATTTCTACCTTGACACTATAGCTACCTATATGGAGAATTTTTTCATTGCAGAGCCCCAATCTATTTCTGGAATTACTTTTGTTTTTCAAGACGGTTGAGGTATTTGTTGTAAAGGTCATACTGGAAAGAAATTCATGATGCCTATGCAAGTTCTATTTCTGATATTAATTAAAAACATTAAAGGAGTAGAGTCATTAGAGAACTTGCTTGACCAGATGCACTGGCATTATTGTATCATTTAGAACATCAAAATTATTAGTAGGGTAGGGTAGGTAGAAGTTCTGAATAAGCTCATTCATTTGAGCATGTTTTTCAGGATTGTATGGTTTCCAGTAGAGCTTGCAGTTGATGATATCTAGTTCAATGTTCAGTCAAATTTGAATCCAGTTCGAAGATTATAGTTGCAGCGACTCCATGGTCCAATGAATAAAGCACTAGTTTGCATGTTCAGAGTTCAGTGGTTCTTGACACATCCTGAAAGAGTTTCCATCCATAGGTGGAGCCTATGTTGGGGACCTATAATCAT
Organism: Picea engelmannii; assembly: GCA_009831015.1. Lineage (NCBI taxonomy): Eukaryota > Viridiplantae > Streptophyta > Pinopsida > Pinales > Pinaceae > Picea > Picea engelmannii. The sequence goes on from ML776977.1 coordinate 430,301, forward strand.
AGGTAACTCGATTCTTTCGTTGCTAATTTGGCATTGCTCCCGTGATGAAGACATTTGGCTCAGTTGATTCCATTTTCCCCCTCCATCCATTTTGTTCGATCCTTCACCACCCTCACCCTACCCGATCCTTCATCCACCTCTACGATTTTTCCATCTATCCCATTGGCTACATTTCGCCCGCCTTTCATCCCTGCATAAACAAACTTAGGAAAAAAAATAGGTTAATAATAAATGATTAGTGGCAATTTTTAACATTAATTAGTGTAATAAAGTAATATTAATTAAATTAACTTAGTTAGTTTAATATAATAGGTTAGTTTTGTTAATAATAAATTAATTATTAATTTATTTATTAAGTTACTAATTAGGTTAGGATAAAACTTTAAACTAAAAGACAATTTAAAAATATAAAGCGTAGACTATATAAAAGAATTAAAAAATAAATAATACATATAACAATTTAAACAATAAATAAAACAAAAAAATAAATAAAACACAAATAAACTATATAATTGAAATATTAAAAAACAACATAAAATACATAAAACACAATCTTAAAACATTAATAAAACAAAAAAAAAATTAAAGATAAAACAAAACTAAAACATGTAATTAAACATTAAAACAAAAAAAAACAAAAACAAAAAAAAACGAAAACGAAAAGGAAAACACGTAAAAATAAATAAATAAATAAAAAACAAATAAAAAAAACAAAAAAAATAAAAATAAATGTTAAAATGTCAAATCATTCCCCCCTCCCGCAACTTCACATCCACACATCCCCAAAAATAAATCAACACTCATAAATTCAGTTGGACCCCCTATGTTTTTAGAGCTTTAACGGGGGGAGTTCCGATAAGTGATATTGGGAGGGACGCTTGTCACCTCTAGGTGAAATCAGACCCCCTCCTCCCAATACAACTTACCACCTCAGGGGGGGTCTGGAAACGACCTTCCCCTCTGTAAATTTGCCCTCCCAAAAAAAACTCAAAACCGCCCATTTTTGTATGTTCAAGAGGTCGACTTCCAAAGAGGATTCTCGACAAATGGAGATGAATTGTAAAAAACAGAGAGAGGTTTTTGTTCATCACGGGATGAAGAAAGAAAACCACTTTCACTCTTTTCACAGGTACCATGATCAGGGAGAATTGAATCCATCTTTCATCCCCTTTTTTCAAGTTTCCAGATTTTCCTGTTTCAACCCTGATTTTGCAGGAGCTCTTTCGGAGAGTTGGAGAAAAGTTTGGCCAAAAAAAAGGTTTGTATATTGAATATTACCATACAAAATAAACTCCTCCAGATTATGCACAAGGTTCACTACTGAAGAGAAACAAATGTCTGTGTGTAACCCTATTTTCAGCAGATTCGACCAAATTCTGAGTTCAAATATTTTGGGATTTACTTCCTTTTTTCGGCCAGGAGGATCGAATTCGAACTCCCGAGACTAAGGATTTTTTATTTTATTTGTATCTATGTTTGGAATAGAGTAAAGGAGGGTTTGAATTAGAGGGACCATGATTGAACTTTCTATCAGAACTCACAGAGCTTTATGTATTTCATCAATCCAATAATATAGTCAGAGTAGCTACATGATTCATGTGTCATTTTTTGTGGTGATGTTTTTCTTATTCACTGTAATTTGTTTCTGTTGTATTTCTTAAGTTATTCATACTCGTAATTATGAAAATAAGTTCAAATAACATAATTTGTTGAGACATACACTCTATTTATGGCTTTGACATAATTGTCAATGTTTTCTTCTCGATGGTTAATTTCAAGATTCTTGATTGCCCTGTTATTGCCTAGTCCTCTCATCTTGCTCCTCTAAATAAAAAATTAAATTCAAAAGAATCCAACAAGAGTTCCTAACTTTCCATGTAAGGTTGTCTATAGAACTTTTTTTTATTGAACTTTAGATTGCGACTCCATTTCCCATGGTTCCTTTTCTCTGCCCCTATCAATTCAAAATCCAAACTTTGAACCCATTAGCTAGCCTAATATCCTATTCCAAACAAATCTTAATTTGACAGAGAGATCCCTCTCTGAGTCTTGGAGGGATATATCCCTGACTCAAAGTGGTTTTGATGTTGCATCTATGACTTCCTCCGCAGCCTTGAGAAAATTACAGAGTGATAACATAATGGTGACCATATTGGGGAAGATTTCTCCAATAATTTACTTCAAGTTCCAGATTTGATCACTGATAGTGAATAATGACCAGACACAACAAGCCTAATATCCTTAAATCAACGACTGCAATCCGCTTCAGACAGTGCCAACTCAAAGACTCCACTAGAGGAAGAACCTGAAGCATGAAAAATCATCCTAGAAAGACCAGGTACTCGACCACAAATCGTATTCATGATATTATCAGTTTCATCTGCAATTACTTTCTCTCTTATCATGATCCTAGTCCAGAGTATATTGTTGAAATTTAGGATGATCATTTTCAATCTTTAGAACCTCAAAGGGTTGATCCCATTCCCATAGCTCTGGTACAAGCTCCTACACCTATAAAAATCCTTGAGAGACATAAGCCTCCTCCTTTATCCCCCACAACTGTCGATATCTCAAACACATATGTAAAAATCCCAGAGTTACAGATTGAAATTCCAGATAGCTATAAACCCTTTGCTTTACTTCATATACCTATGAAAGTCCTAGACAAATACAAGCCTCTGTTTTTGCCTCCTTTTCTTCATGACCTCCCTGCCAATTATAGTAATAATCTTCCCAAGTTTGATGGAGATAATGTGAATATCCCCGTACAAAAACACATCTAGAATTTTGAATATTTCCTTGACCTTTATGAGGTTGAACATGATGATGTATATATAAGGATGTTTTCCCTATATTTGCAAGGTAAAGTTAAGAACTGGTTTAAAAATATCCCAACTGCAAGCATTATCAATTTCCATCAGTTCTTACAAGTTCTCTTAGACCGATGGGTGATTATGGGAAATATCTTTCTCATCCTAGAAGAGTATGAACATTTGAGAAGACAACCAGGGGAGACAGTACATCAGTTTTCATCAATATTCAATAAGGCATATCATGCAATACCTATTGATATAAGGCCACCCCCAGGATCAACTCACTTGCATTACCCAGATGCCTTCGATCCTAAGATGGCATTCCAATTAAGGGAAAGGAAAACTACAACCCTTGAAGAAATGAAAAAGATTGCAGTCGATGTGGAAGCTAACTTGCTTAATTGAAAGGCAAATTTAAAGGAAGAAGAGAAAGATAGAATAGAATAGGAACGAATGACATCTTTATAATTGAAACTAGATATTTTGGCAAACAATGTAAGAGATAGGATGCAGAGGATTAGTAGAAAAGATGAACTTGTTGTTCAAAGACCAATTGTACCAATAGTTCCAAAACAGACAAGGATCCATGTCCCCAAACACTTTGCAGTTCATTCTTGGTACCATGGTTTGGATAATGATACTTTCATGTATTCAATTCACAATACAGTTGAATATGAACATCGAAATCAGAAGATGGAGGAATATTCTCCTGATATGATATGCATGTTCAATTGCATTTCATCCATGGATGATTCACCCAAGTTTGATTGGTACAATGATGATTATACCACATAGGAATTTTCAAAGAAATCAGCCGCATATGATTGGGAGGAAGAAGATCATTTGCAATCCCAACAGAACAATCAATCTGTACATCGAAATTATGACATCAATGATCAAAGTTAAAAAAATCTCAAAGTAAGTGGGAACTCTCTTCCCTTATGTTTCTCATCTTTTCAATTTCTGAAAAGAAACTCTAGGCAAGTTGTAAATAGTGAAGACATAAACTTTTATGATGAGTCAGTAAAGGATGTCATTGATGACATGGGATCTATTTTAGACCCAAAATCATAGTCAATAATTTCCCTTGATTTTCAAAGTCCAGATGGAAGTCCAAAGCTCGAAACAATATTTGAATTAGTGGAATGTAATTCTGTACCATTAGATTATAATTCATTTCAAATTTTGAAGGAGACTCTTGAACAAGTGTTTAAGGATAAACACATAAAAAGTTAGGAAATTTCATTTAAATCAATGCAGCAGTCTTGTCAGTCTTTTCAGGATCCAATAGCTAATCGGTTGGATCACCTGTGTGGTCAAAATCATTCTTCATTCGCCAATACTGAGCTGAAAAGTTGTTATGATCTTGACATGGTCAAGCAATCAACTTCACAATCTAGTTCAACGATAGTCTTATTGCTAAACCTATCGGAACAATTACAACCATACCAGACATTGCATGAGGATGCAAATATCATAGATACAGTGCCAGAGCTTGTTTTTCACTTGGATGAATCTAAAAATCAAGGAATGGGTCATTTCTACCTTGATACTATAGCTACCTATATCGAGAAATTTTTCATTGCAGAGCCCCAATCTATTCCTGGCATTACTTTTGTTTTTCAAGATGGTTGAGTTCTCTGTTGTAAAGGTCATACTGGAAATAAATTCATGATGCCTATGCAAGTTATATTTCTAATATTGATTAAAAAAATTGAAATAGTAGATTCATTAGAGCACTTGCTTCACTAGATGCACTAGCATTATTATGTCATTTAGAACACCTAAATTATCAGTAGGGTAGGGTAGGTAGAAGTTCTGAATAAGTTCAGTCATTTGAGCATCATTTTCAGTATTGTATGGTTTCCAGTAGAGTTTACAATTGATGATATCTAGTTCAGCGTTCAGTCAAATCTAAAGCCAGTTCGAAGATTGTAGTTGCAACGACTGCATGGCCCAATGAATAAAGAATCGGTTTGCATGTTCAGAGTTCAGTGGTTCTTGACACCTCCTGAAAGAGTTTCCATCCCCAGGTGGAGCCTATGTTCGGGATTTATAATCATAGGTAACTCGATTCTTTCGTTGCTAATTTGGCATTTCTCCTGTGATGAAGACATTTGGCTCAGTTGATTCCATTTCCCCCCTCCATCCATTTTTCTTAATCCTTCATCACCCTCACCTTGCCTGATACTTCATCCACCTCTACACTTTGTCCATCTATCTCATTGGCTCCATTTTGCCCGCCTTTCATCCATGCATAAACAAACTTAGGAAAGAAAACATTAGGTTAATAATAAATGATTAGTGGTAATTTGTACCATTAATTAGTGTAATAAACTAATATTAATTAAATTAACTTAGTTATATTAATAGAATAGGTTAGTTTTGTTAATAATAAATTAATTATTAATTAATTTATTAAGTTAGTAATTAGGTTAGGATAAAACTTTAAACTAAAAGACAATTTAAAGATATAAAACGTAGACTACATAAAAGAATTAAAAAATAAATAATACATATAACAATTTAAACAATCAATAAAACAAAACAAAAATAAAATACAAATAAGCTATATAATTGAAATATTAAAAAACAACATAAAATACATAAAACAAAAGCTCAAAACATTAATAAAACAAATAACAAATTAAAAATAAAAATAAACTAAAATATGTAATTAAACATTAAAACAAAATAAAAATAAAAATAAAACAAAAAGGAAAACACGTAAAAAGAA